>JACEIK010003124.1:945-50441 GCA_018107945.1 Datura stramonium | reverse complement strand
ATTTATCTACCTCCATATGAAAGCATCTTCCCTTTCCTATTATATATGTAGTTTAGTACCCATCTTGTGCATCATCTACTTGTAGAAAGCTTTTTTTTCTCGTGTAAAAGAATTGACACCCTAAGATAGGTGAATATGAAGAGTATTATGCCAATACAGTTGCTATTTCAGTAGTGACAACATCTATAGGGACTTTAACATGGAGATAAATGAAACTCTTCTTTTTGTTTATCCTCTATACAGAAATAGTTTCACAGTCCTTTAGCTTATTCATAATGCTTGCATAGTTCTCACCACTGCTTTGTAAAAAATAATCATTTTACTAACAAAAGCTAGATGATTGATTATAGGATTTCCTCTAGGTAACAAAATTTCTAAAATTCCTATTTTGGTGTAAGGAGTTAAAGGATCTTCATAATACCTCTGCTGGAAGTATAAGCAGAATAGGGGATAGAGGGTTACCCTATTTTAGTCCTCTTGATGAGTTTAAAAAATCTCTAGGTTGCTATTGAGGAGAATTGAGTATCAATTATTAGATATAAGTCTAAATACCATATCTATCAGCCTCTCACCAAATCCCATTCTTCTTAGAATGTTTGTCATTAATATCCATGACACTTTGTCATAGGCTTTCATCATGTCTAGCTTAATCACCATGTTGGCAGGCTTGGCCGTCTTTCTAATTTCAGTAGTCATCTTCTTCACAAGAAATACATTTTCAAATAACTTCTCCTTTTGATAAATCTTTCTTATCTTGGAGAATTCAAATCTAGTAATAGAGCTTTAAGTCTTTCATGGAGGATTTTGGAGAAAATGTTATTGAGTAAATTGTTGAGTGAGATATGTCTCATGTTTGATAAAATATTTTCCTCCGATTTCTTAGGAATTAGAATTGGGTTAGTATGAGCTACATACTTAGGTAGCTCAACTCCCAAAAAAGGCATCAACCATGCTTACTATATCATCCACTATGATCTCCCAAGTTTCTTGGTAGAAGGCCTCTATTAGTAAATCAGGCCCCCTAGAGTTGTCTCTATTGAATCCTATCACTACTTGTTTGACCTCCTTCTTCTCTAGTACCATGTGTAATTCCTAATTCTATTCCTATCTAATCATAATGGATATTTCCTAGAGGAGTTCAAATTCCACAGGATCCTCCTTCTTAGTGAACTATTTTTGAAAGAAACTAATTGTCTCATATGCTATATCTTCTTTATCCTCCCACTGCTCACATTCATATTTTTTAATTTTATTAATCTTCAATCTGGACCTTC
Organism: Datura stramonium; assembly: GCA_018107945.1. Classification (NCBI taxonomy): domain Eukaryota; kingdom Viridiplantae; phylum Streptophyta; class Magnoliopsida; order Solanales; family Solanaceae; genus Datura; species Datura stramonium. The sequence goes on along the minus strand of JACEIK010003124.1, from coordinate 49,167 downwards.
TTCTTTTTACTTGGATATGAAAGAACTTAGTGTTTTTGTTCCTAAACTATTTCATACTTGCTTTTTTCTTTCAAAATACTTTCTCTATGTATAACTGTATGTTCAAATCTATATACACTTTGTGAAACCTCTTTATATTAGCTTCTGAGGGGACCAATTCAAATTGCATCTCATGTACTAGGATTACCGCTTTCAAGGTAGCAATTTCCTAGAAAATATTTCCAAAGATCTCTTTGCTTTACTGCACCAAAGTCTTCTTTAACTTTTTAATCTTATAATAGGATAAGATAAAAAATGTAGATTCAAAATATGTTTTCCACTACTATTTGATTTCTTTAACCAGAAGTTGAGGAACTTGAATGATTTCTTTATGTCTTTTGGGGAAGTGTTCTATCTTAGTAGAAGAAGTGCATGATTTAATCCATTCCTTATGAGGTGTTCAACTTTCATCAAAGGTAATAGATCGTACATCTCAATAATACATAGAAACCTGTCAAGTCTTTTAGATATGGAATCTTCATTTGATCTCATATTCCACCATGTATACTTACTTTATTTGAACCCTTGGTCATCCAGATTGCATGTATCGATATAATGAATAAAGTCTTCCATCTCTGCTATTGATACTAATGTGTTCCATAAATTCTTCTCTTCTGCTGTAACTACATTAAAATCTATTATTTATGGTAAGTTCATATTAGTAGATAGATGTCATGACCCAAGTCTATACCCTGAAAGAGACACGGTACATGGAGTCACAAGTAACTCCAAGCCAACCCATGGTCTATCATAACACTGTAAATCTGAGTAAACATAAGCCGAAGCTTTAAATAATAAATTCATTTAAGAAAAACTGAGTTGACAAGAGTCAATACATCTGAAAGAAAACAAACAATACTAGCGATCTGAATTTGTTTTGAAGTCATGTACTAATGATGAGTTGCTAGGATAAGCCCCCAGCTAACTCTAAAGTCTAATTGAAAGAAAATAACTAAAAAATAAAATATCATCCTCGAAAGAAGAGGACTCACCACTACTACTGTTGATATCACCTGAAGGAATCTACTAACGGTACTGAGGTTGAGAACAAACAAGTAACTGAACTATAATGACATGTAATGACCAATTGAAATACTGAAAACTGAACAACTAAAATATAATTGTGATGGTCAATAATGACCCTGACTGATGGTCATAGACATGTCCTGAATCTGAAATACTAAGCTGAGCTAAACTGAACTGAGTTGAGCTGAACTGAAATTATACTGACTAGTGGGAGAGTCTATAACCGACATATAACCACATGAGCTAGACGTGGAGTTCGATGTATATACCCCATCGATAGGACCCAATATACCTTGCCAAGGTATAAAGGCATGAATTGGGTGATCACGAAATCTGGGGCCATATGGCCAACAAAATAGCCTACGATGGCGACGTAGTTCTAGGAACCTAGGTGCACTGGGACCCTAGTCCGCTAGGTGCTAAGTCCTACTCCCACTGGATAGTCTTAATCTGACTAGTAAATTGATAGCTCAAAATTGGGGTCCAAGACTAAGTCAGGGATACTTATATGGAAGTACCCTGAAAGTCTTATCAGACCAGATTCTGTTACTAGTATTCTAAGATTTGTCAGAGCTACTTATCTAAAAGCGTCGTAATCTTCTAAAGAACAAACTGAAATTGAAGCTGGTGGTTCTAAGATTAGTCAAAGTTGCTTATCTGGAAGCATCATAACCGTCTAAAGAACAACTAATATCTTATAACTGATAACTGATATATGGGACGCACTACTGATACCTCAAGAAAAGACTATAGTCAAACTGATCAGCTGACATTTCTAAAAAATACTGAATATGTTAATATTCTGACTAAAATTGGACTAGCATGCAACTGACTGAAATTTCAACTGGTATGAATAATATAGGAATCCCAACACGGTTAGAATCAACAAATATGAATAACTAATCAATTATGCATGACTCTGATTTACTGTATTAAAAGACTAGGGATATAATCCATTTACAGGAACAAATATCAACATAGTCACAAAAAGTGGAAATGTAACAAAAATTAACATGAATAATATTCCACATGATATAGACTGAATCCGGCTGCAAATTTATTCATATCGAAAAATCAGCGCCTAGAACTGATAAGAAAATTTAGATGGATTTTGGGGCACAAGGTAAGGGAAATTCCCTTGCTAAATTCTCACATAGTTGGTGATAAAAACCTTGGAGGAAACCCTTGAGAAGATATGAGGAGAAAAGTTGAACCCTTGCTTCTGCTCTGAGTTTTTCTAAAAATGTTCTATGATCTGAATTTTGAGGGTATATGAAGAATGAAGTATAATTTTTGATTACCCCTCTAAATTCCTTTAATATAACCCTAAACTAATGTAGTTTAGGGATTAAAGGTGGAAAATTACAAAAATAACCCTAGGAGAAAGTTTGGAAAACTGCCCGATAAGGGACCAACGGGTCATACAATGAGTCGTTGGTTGATACCACGACTCATTGGGACCAACGGGTCATACAACGAGTCGTTGGTTGATACCACGACTCATTGGGACCAATTGTCTGTCCTGGGCTCAAATCTAGGGCTTATACGAACTAGAAATGGGTGGGTACCATGACTTATTGGAAGAACCAACGGGTCATTGGTACCTACCTCCCTTTGTCACTAGCACAAAAACTAGGAAACCCAACAACGAGCAACACAACGACTCGTCATCTCTACTGGAAAATTCTGAGGATCTCTGGACTTGACACTACTGGTGGACACAATGACTCATTGTGTGATACAATGGGTCATTGTTTCCACTCGTTGTCACTAAAGGAAATTTTCAACATTCTCTTGTCTTCAACCAACGAATCACCTCACAAGTCGTTACTTCAAATGAAGACTCGTCGTATGACTCGTGGGTTCCTAGAAAAGGCAAAAACTTATCTCTAAATTGGGAATGCAATGGGTGATAGGATGACTTGTTTCTCCTCACAACGGTTATTTTCATGTCCCGTTAGTTTTTGAAGGATCAAGGCAGGGCTGACCATGACCCAAACAATGGGTCGTTGGAGCTAACAACGACTCATTGTCTCGATCGTTCTGAGCCAAAAAAGTTTGGTTTAATATGTTGAGTCTGAGTTTGGTTTAGGAAAGTTTCGGGGTGTTACAATAGATCATGGATTGATTCCCACAACTCCATCCAATCATTCTGGTTACACTTGGCATATACTAATGTAACCATCAATTTCTTTTCCAACTCCTTACTAGAAAGATTTAAAGTCAGTTGTTATTCTTCATCCAGTATGATAATGTACTCCAGTGTTGCATCTAGGAAAGCTCAAATATTTTTAAAATATTAAAAACTATTGATTGCATCTCCAGGTTTCTCCTTTATTTATATATTGTATGACCTTCCTGAAGAGGTTCAATCAATTCTATAAATAGAATTGATGTCTTTTTTAAAGTATGACCAACCTAGTCAATATTTGTTGTGTATTAATAGACCTAATATTTCATATGAGTGCATATATTAAGATTGAGCTTTCTTGGATAAAGTACCCCTTATTTACATTCATGCAATTTGGGATGCATTATTATATTTTGCTCATTTTTTCTTCAGTTTTCCTATATTGGATTTGAGCTACTCCATCTTCTTAGGTCATTGATCCCTCTCTCTTGTTGCATTGGTAATATTTTGGCTCTGGTCTTCTGTATCTAAATTCACCCATTTGCTTCCCTTTTTTGCTTTGTTTTTGTTGTTATCTTGTGTTACCACTGGCAGTTCTCTACTACCATTTATTTTGGCCAGAGCTTGTGAATTATTTGTTTCAGCTAGGCTATCACTCTGAGTAATATATGCCTTTTGTATATTGATTTCATTGTTCTTTTTGTCCCTCTATGTATTGTTGATGTTGGGATCATCTATTTTCTTTGTCTTAGTTCCTTTTGTATCTGGTGCCACCTCATCTTACTCTTACCCTCTATCTCTGCAGTGTTATCTATATCCTTAGAAGGATTGCTTTGTTTTTCTCCTCATTCTCTACTAGACTCTTTTCTAGTGTCTTGGAGTTGTTGAAACTCCTATTAACCCAATCTTTAGATGACTCATTAGGAGGGATCTGATCTTTCAATACATTTTTAATTTTCTTCACTATTAGTTTCTCCTTTTTTATTATCTATCCCATTCTTTAGGTCTGCAAAAGAGTTATTAATTTGGATAGGTTATTCTTGCTAGTCTGTAACTCTACCTTGTTTGTATTTCTTGTACTTACTTCTCCTTAGCATCCATTGTTGTTTGTTCTGTTGAATCCCCACTATCTTCCCACTAGTGAATATTCTTATCTTATTTACTATTGTGCCTATAGTATTCTACTCTTTCTCTTTCTCTCTTTCTTTGTTTTTATCTTCTTCCTATAGTTTTGGATGTAAGTTCCAACATATTATCATGTCACCATGAACAACACTCCTATTAATATTTGGGGATATATTCATACTTGATTTGTATCCATTTCAATTTTCAGTCTCTAAAGATGTCATCTTCCTTATTGATTCTTACCCTAGTTTTGAGGTAGTTTGGTTGTTAGATCCACCTCAACTTTCACCTTAGTACAACTAGGTCTAGTTTGATTCCTAGTATCTATCTCAACTATCAAGGGTTTTTCCACTACTATAGCAATACAAAACACAACATTCTTAAGTAAAAGATTTAGTGATAAGTCAGGTAGAGAGATCCATGCTACTGCTATAGTTGTCTCCACATCAGGCTGGAACCACAGATCCTACTTCAAGGTTCTCATCTGTTAGTACATCTCTTTGACCTTAAGATAGAATGTGATTGTCCCTCAAATTCACTCCAATCATTGGAAGTGTAAACAGTCGATACAAATATAATATCCAACTAAGAGTCGGCTCGAATATACAGGGACTTTGGTAGACATAAAGTATCTAACACTTGTCAATTTAGATTTGAGAGTTCAGAGACTATTCGAATTAGGATTAGGAGAAATATAGCTATAACTAAGGAAGGTAAACTACTTCAAATTATAATCAAATAATGAGAAGTACTAGAGAAGTGACCCAAATTTTGGATCAATCCCCCTAAATCACTCAATATGGCAAGTTAAGAATTGTTATTGATCAACATGCAAGCAATCACTTATGCAACCAATGGTTACCTCTCAATAACAATAATGGTGTCAATCTACCTCAATTACATTAAATTGAAGAGAACTTCCTTCTGCGCAATTGGAATTCATTTTATGTCTACATGAATCAATTAAACAAGGGTTAGACCATTGAGTTATTATTCATTGATACTAACCCAACTTAAATTGGCTCTTTCAAGCACAATAAAGATGATTGAGTAGAATTGAATGACATTCATCATCAATCAAACTTTACAAATCACAAATCAATGAGATATTCTTAAGCCCACAATCAATTTTCCCCAATTGAGATCATTAGGATTCACAATCCATTGGGTTCATAATCCTAGATTTCGGTTTAGTTCCCGATAGCAAGAAGAGAAGGGTCCCCATGTTCGGCTGTCTGGATGACTACACGCAAGTGCACGTGGTCGAACAAGTAGTAAGTGGCTCAAGTAAGCCAAGTATCGATCCCACAGGGACTGGAACTGTGGACTGGACTACGTGGCAAATCACCTCAGTGTCAATTTTCACTGTTTCTCTCAAATGCGTACAACAAGGTGAAGAAAAGTTTTTATATTTTGTTATCTAATTTTATACTACGCCTAAACTAAACATACAAGTGAGTCTCGAACTATGAATGAGCATGCCGAGGCTAAACGAACATGTAAAGAAATTAATGATCGATATAACATGGTTTATCTTTTCTCCCAAGGTTAGTCAACTTATGCCTATGGATTAAAAACTCGTATTTAACCCAACTTAAGAATCATGAACCCACCTACATTTCGTGATAAGAAGAAATCTCATGTTCTAGCCATAAAAAAATGATTCCACACTTGACTAATATGACTTTCGTGTATATTTCTATCCCGAAGGTAAATCAATTCTCAATTTTCCTAAACCAAGAAAAGATCATATCCTATTAATTACAACTTTCCGCTGTGCTCTCTCGAGTGAAACCGGACTTTTTAGATATACATTAACATTGGCGCATATTAATGGCGCAAGAACAAGAATTACCGTAACAACCATGGAAGATAAGATAGAAAAACCAAAAGATCAACAATTATATTTCAATACAATTGTTCCTAACTCGCCAAGAAGTGAAATTAGCCACTCATTTGTGGATTAAACACGTTAAATGAGTGTAAATCATACAAACAATTGAAAGAAAGGAGAAAGGGATAGAGAAAAACCCTAAGAATTTCTTTGGCTCAACTACCTCGTAACCCACGTTCTTGCTCCACCAAGTCAATAATTAAAAATGAACCTAAGTGTTCTATTTATACCGGTGAGAATTTTTCCGAATAACAAGCAACGTGTCACGAGTGCATCGTGAGCACCGCCTCCGTGACACGGTGCAAACGCGGAGGCTCTCGAATTTGGTCAGTCTGTAGTTGTCCCCAACGTGGCACGACATGCACGCGGAGCATGCTCAGCTGGTACACTGGCAAACGCGCACCTTCACGGGAATGTCAAGTTCCATGTAATTGGGTCCAACGTGTCACTAATGATCGAGGACCTCTCTCGAAATCTCGAAATTAAATATCCCTATGTAATGCATCCGTCATGCATGGGGTGTCACTGGCCTCCATTGCGAGCCTCTTTATTTTTCGTTTCTCTTGGCCAATTTCTTGCTCGCTCCCTTCGAGTCCATCTCCGATTCCTCCTAACGTGCATCTTAGCTCCATGTATGTTTTTCCTGCAAAACAAAGCTAATCATGTTGTTTAGTATAAATTCACACTTTCCTTGATAATTTACATGAGAATGTAAAAACATTGTTGGATAAACAAGGCAAAACGGTTATTTGAGTATCACTGGGCATACAAATATGCCCTGCATCACCCCATAATCTATCTATTATAAACTATGAAACTATTTTTATCTAGATTTTATTTGATTCAATGATCTTGAGCATAATTACGTGCCCAAGTGTTATTTTATAACTTAGTTTAAGCCATGTTTGTTAATTTAATTAGTTACATTCTCATGTGATTTTATATATTTATGTGCATAAACTAACCAACATGATTAGTCTTTGTTTTGTAGGTGAAAATGCTTAGAGGGGCTTAATATGATGGTTAATGTACAAGAAGGAAGTTGGAAAATAATTTCAAGGAAGATGGCATGAAGTTGCATAGGAGAAGGGGTTGCCTGTGCTCAACGTAATACGCTAGGCCACACATCTTAAGCCATGCCAAGCCATGCGTGTGCATGGATGAGGAGGTCGACCACAAGGTCAACAAGATGACGCCGTGCCACGCTGTGCCATGTTGTGCGCTACATGCCTTGACATGTCGTGCCGCGAAGAGAAGCGTGCCATGCCGGTGACGTGCATTGCCTTCGCATATGACATGCCGATGCTGCCCAACCGCAGGCATGCGCGACTGTGTCCGGTGTCACGCCAACAAGTTGTTGTGATGGGCAGCATGGCACGGAGCTGGTTCCTCCTCGGCCACTTTTCAAAAATTCCAATTACTATAAATTAAACACTTATCTCATAAATTCATTATCACAAAATATTTTGGGAAGAACTAAAGGAGCGAAGGGAGAACTAAAAATTCTACTTAGGGTCTGCCATAGTCTTCCATCTTCTATTTTACCATTCTGTATGTACTTACTTTAAACAAGTTTTTGAGTAATTGTATGAACATGAGTGGCTAAAACCCTTCTTCTAGGGTTGAGGCCATATGATATGAATGTACATGCATGAATTCATCATTGGTTTAAGTTTTTGTTGTTGTTTTGTCTTGCAATCTTAATTATTGTTGTTTTTATGCTTGATCACCATGGAAACAAACTTGTTAAGCTTAACCAAAAGCTTGAAAGAGTAACCCTAGGTTAGAAAGGAAAGAATGCATGGAGAAAGTTCTTGTCTTCAAGATAGGATTCGTTGTTAGGATAGAAATTTTACCTAATTTGCCTTGCTTGGTTAATAAAACAGGAAGATAGCTAGAAACCGACTTAGAATTGTCAAATCACCGCTCATAGAAGTAGTTGTGATACTAAGTTAGGTTAAATGATTAGAGGTACAAAAGTCCATAATCAAGGTCATAAACCCCATAAACCACATCCACAAAGTTAGATTGCTTCATGAATTCAGACGTCACATCCCCGCTCAACGATGTAGGTATGAGACTAGTTTGTTGTGTTTAGAGGCTCAAGAGACCATGAACACCGCATATTAACTCTGTGAGTCAACAATTGAAGTTTTCATACTTGATCCATTGTGAATTGTAGCATTGCATGATTGTCGGGCCTTAACTCTAGATGCTTCTTAATATTGTTTCCCGAGTATTTTGTGATCATCACTTAGAATTTAGTTTAAACAACCTAAGTCTCTACAATCAACACTAGTGAATTTAATATAGCACTTAAACTTGAATATTTACCTAATTAGTCCATTCTCGTGGGTTCGACATCCGGCTTTTAAAAGAGCCACTATACATTTGTACTACTACATATGCTTGCGTCGTGGGTAATGGGGCGGTACATTCAACTCTCTCAAAAAGAAAAAGAAAATAGTATTTAAACTAAGCCTCAAAAACTCCTAAATGATTTCAAATCGAAGGGTCCTGTGTGTGCACCTGACGAAATCACACTAAGAACGGACCATCCTTGCTTCGCCGACAGTCTGGGTTGTGCCCGACATCGTCCCGGCCCATTGATTGGCACATTGTATTCTAGAAATACAATCTATTCTTCATGTCGTCCTTTGACTTGAAAGCTTTTTGTTCGAGTGATTTGTGCGGGTGTCTTTTGAAAAGACGGTATGTCCTTTACCTCATCACCTACTACTTCACTGATGGGTTTTGAAAGATGGTCCATCCTTCACGCCATTAGATGCTAACCACATAGAAGTGGTTTCGGATCAAGCGGTAGTTACCCGATGGATATTTGAAGGTGAGGACTTTCCTTTTCGAGAGGCAAACCCATCCTTGCTTTTAGGCGTATTTCGTGACTTTAACTCCTTTCTTCATTTCACTTGGGTTCCCGAAATATAGCATAATAAGGTCGGGCTTTTGACTTAAATTAGTACCTAAAGACATGAAAAACTTTATTAAATAAAGCAAAGATGTGTTGCAAACTCCCGATACATCAACACCCCAACTTAAAGCATTTGCTTGTCCCCAAACAACTAAAATGAGAAAACCAACCTTAACACCTAATGTCCCGCATCACAAAAATGCAATGACTAGGGTGGTTTTGGAAAAAATCTACATACAACTAAATTTCAATACAACCACCCCATCCATTTAATAAAACCAATTTTCTCGCAGTCTCTGACCAAGCATGCACTCCATTAATGACATCATATCAATGTACGCACACCTAGATTTGAGATGTAAAACATGCTAGTTTGGCTCACATCCATCTGCCCTTACAATCAGACCAAGGAAAGTGTCTAGTTTCTAAAGAGATAATAATACACATTTTAAGAACACACAAGATCAAAAGAGAAAATAAAATCACCAAAATCTCACAAGGAAGTTCACAAGATAGGTCAAAACTACCATATGCTTGCCTATTTACTCAAATGCTCTTTATTTTGGATATTTGGGTTGAGATTACGTGGCATTTATAATCTTGTAATGATGGTTAAAGGGCTGATAGGATACACATTCTGATACCCCCAAAAATTCCTAAGATCGACCTCGACTTTGGTAGTAGGAACCAGAAGAAGATATGAAATTTCTCTGGGACCGCACTGTCAAATGACTCATTGTCAGAACCAATGACTCATCGTGAGTCATTGAAAGCCTCTACACTTTTATTCCTCTAGACATAATGAGCCATAGACAACTCTCGTCGACCAAGTGACAAGCCGTCGTGTCACTCATCCTGAGGAATTTTAGAAACTTGCAAACTTTTTCTCTCAAAACCAACGAGCCGTATGAAGAGTCGTTGGAGGAAGTAATGACTCATCCTCGACGAGCCATTAGGTGTAGTTTAAAAAGTGTTCAAAAGTATTCTAATGACACGAATGGATGAAACGAACCATTGTGTCTTCTAATGGGTCTTCCTGTCTATCCGTTGGGAGAAGATCGAAAAGTGGAATTTTGGGTCTAGAAAAAACCACTAGCCACAATGAGTCGTGGTGATAACCAACGACTCGTTGTGTGACCACGGGACGACAAGCAATACTAATTCCTATGGGTATTTTTGTAACTCCCCACACTTTTAATTCCTAAACTACGTCGCATTGGGATAATTTGAGGGAAATTTAGGGGAAATAGTCGACCATCCCCCTCTCATTCTCTTCTTAGATTCTCAAACAGATCAGAGAGTCTCAAGAATTCTTCAAGCCATAGTTCCTCCTCAAATCTCCAAGAATTCAAGCTTTAGCAAGGGGGTTTTCTTATTAAGATATATGGGACTTCAATAAGGGTTTCCTTTCACCCTTGTGGCCCCAATTATTTTCAACAATCCGAAGAATATAGTTTCTCTAGAATTCATGACTTAGGTTTTCTTCCACATTACTGAATTTCTTTATATTTTCTCTATGATTTAGGGTTTTCATGACTAGTATTATACAATGATCATGATGTTATTTTCGCTTGTATAGTATTCTCCCATAACCATGATATCAACATGATTTCAGAGATTGTACTTCATGAGTTAGCATTATTTTCGAATAACATGGATCTTTCAAAGACACTTCATGTTTTCATGATTTATGTAATTAGGATTCATAGTACTACGCATTCTCCGCATAGTCACATCACCGCCATCGCATTCTTAGAATTATCGCCTTTATCATGTCGTATAGACTCTCAAGACACTTTCAGATAAAGTAGTTCTGACTTAATCTTATGTCATGTTAGTATTATTTTATGCCATTGGTTAGCAATGTGGGGCATATTTGTGCACTTATTAACCATATGTTTTCCATATTTAGATATGCTTTGAGAACGAATATATGCTTTCTTTGGTTTTATATGTTATTTGTGAAAAAGAGCTAACACACATGATTAGTTATTATTTGCAAAGATTAAAGTGATGGAATTAATCATTAATGTTTAAAGAAAGAGAGTTGCCAATAAAAACTCAAAAGAGCAAGTATCACATTATAGTAGAAGATGGCATCACACTGTGCATATTCGTGCAAGGACCTCGCGTGACATGCAAAAGTGCATCTCGTGCTCCAAGAGCAGCAACACGGCCATACTCGGTGCAACCAATGGCGTGGAAAAAGGACCCCTGGCACCTCAAACCAGAAGTCCAATCCCCGATCCAAGTAGAACAAATGCAAACATTAATTCTACTACTATATATAGGTTCTAGGCGTGTTAAGTGTACAATCTTGGTAGAAAATTAGTCCAAGTAAACACCACTTATCTTTGATCATCATTGTTGTAAGTATGAAAAACATTATTCCATATTTTAGTGTTGAAGAAAACATCAAGTTCTTGTTATTCTAATTAGTTTTCGAGAATTGTCAAATAATTTCATATTATTGTAAGCAATTCACTATGAATTCTCACAAATCTTATGTTATTATTTCTTCAAACATGAGCGGTTAAATTTCTTGAGCTAGGATTGTGGGAATATGATGGATAAACGGAAGTAGGAAAAATAAAATAGTGACTCTTGAATGACGAATAGAGTGGATTGATATCTTTTTATTTTAATGAGTTTTAGAGATTACAAACATTGAAACGTGCCAGTATCTTCAACTTGCTCACACCAAAGAAGTGAAGTTAGAAAAAGAGAATAATAATGGAATTTGAGGCTACCAACCTCATCTAATTAATCCTGGAGCTCTAACCAGGATAGTTAATCAAAGACCTATGGCGAGGGCAAATATACACACCTAAAGTCCGAGAGGATTTAGGTAAAATTCATCTATGTAGGTCGAGAGACATTAGGTGAACTTAATCGTCTTAGACAAAATTCACCAAGATAGATCACTAATAAAATAAGCCTACCACTTTATGAAATCATGGGGAGCACAATCCTAGTTTTTTCTCCATTAATTTGATAACAACTTAATCACTGCTAATTACTTTTATTTAAAAACCCCTTATGATATATTGACTACCGATTAATTTACTCATCATTAACATATTATTTCTTCCCTATTCCCCGTGGGATTGACCTAACTCAGTTGGGTTACTATATTAGACAGCAACCACGTTATACTTAATTGCAAGGTGTAATTTGAGCTTGATCAAAATTTTTTCACCATTGCGGGGGAATACGGTTCAAAAATAGTTAATTGGTGTTTAAATTCTTCTTGCAAACATTTATCTCCTACTTGTATCACTTTGATTTATTTTGTATTTCTTGTTTTAGTTAGTTTTACTATGGCATCATAGAATGAAAAGGGGTCTAGTAGTGGTAACTCATATCTCGATGACCCATGTCCAAATTATAGAGGACCCCATTTTGGAAAGATTATAAATATGCCCTTTAAGAGAGACGTGTACACCTTCTCACTTCTATGATGGGTATAATTGCACTTTGTGGTAGTCATGTGGACATTAGGGTGATTGTCCTAATTATTTCGCTTTGGCTGACCTGGGCCTATAACAAAATTGGCTAGTTGTGCTTTTGAGCTTGACAGGACGAGACATGGCATGTGAAGGACAAAACACTATATATGAACATATGAAATCCATGGTCCAAGATTTTCTCGGAGCAAGAGTCTAACTTGAGAAGCATGCTGGACTCCTCCCCGCCCATGAAATTGTCTACTCCTCAAGAAGAAATAGCTGGTCAGCGAGATTTCAAGCTCAAGGGAGATACCGAGAAGTATAATGGGGAAGAGTGAAGAATGGGCTAATCCTAACTAACCTGTGGAAAAAGTGCAACGTGATTGTCACGACCTGAACGGGAGGTCCGGATTGTAGACACGAGACAAGGGACCCGAGAGACCCCGCGAGTCAACCCATGGTATAAGCATACATCTAACCAATTTGATAAACGAAGAAATCATCAATATAACTCAAAAGTCTAATTCAACATAACACGTAATAATATCCGGCTAACACATACCTAAGTCGAAAAGCCTCTAGTTCGAACGAAAGGATGGGACAAGACCCCAACTAACTCAACAATACTAAACCTAAAATACATAAAAGAAACTCGAAAGCATAGTCCTCAAAGATGAGGACTCACCAATCTTGGAGCGCATAAGAACTCAAAAGCTGACTAAGATCGTGTGGTCAAGCGCGAGTCGAGTTTGTATCATCAAACGATACAAGATAGAAAGTATGCGGTCGGCATATGCAATGGTCGAGTATGCAAGGTAAGTAAAACCTCTTAAGTAAAATAAACCATTTGAAACATTTCATAGCATATCATAAGCTTTCAAGACTAAGAAGAAGGCATGCATTCATCCCGAAATCAAAATCTTATCCCGACATGACCATGCATAGCTTTATAACATCATGAGTAACCCAATGACTCAAAGCCGAAACATAATATTTATGTGATAAAAAGTCAACAATGAGTCAAACTTTCTTTCGATCATGCATTTCCTTAAAGAAATAATCGCTTATAAATGAGTATGCAAAAATATAAATCATATAGACAATGTGAGACTCGTCACTTAACCTACATACCACGATAGAGCTTACGTGGTCCCGACTATTATACTCAAGTGGGGCGTAGCTATCCAAAACTCTGTCGTGGCTAAGGACGCTACAATGATATCTTATCAAGTCAAGGCCCATTCGGCAGACAGGGAAGCTCACTAGGGAGGTCCCAAGTCATATAGTATTCAACCTACGTTGCCGCGTAGTTCTAGTAAGCATGCAGATCGACCCCTAGCCCGTTCGGCGGCTAGACTCTTCTCCCAAAACATGCAATGCTTACATCATATATAACGAAGCTCAACATAAATTCATCACAAAGCTCAAGACGAAATCGCATAACTCAACATCGTATGAAATGAAGATCAACATTGTCCTTTTACAAAGCTCAATAGTGAAATCATGCATAGACTCAAAATCATATGAAATGAAGCTCAACATTGTCCTTCGACAAAGCTCAATAATGAAATACATCTCAATTACGAACTTATGCATACAGAAGCTTTAGTTTGAAGCATACCACAAGCTAATAATATGAAATTTGGGAGACTTCGCTCCAAACAATGTGGTAAGCTTATTTCGGAAGAACTCATCATTTTAAATCAATATGTTGGCATTTCCCAAAGCTCTATCATACTTGGATCTACTCAACTCGTTTTGAAAATAATATCATAATCATGGGTAGCTTTAGAAACATGCTTTTTATCATCAAATCTCATCATCATCATACATTCATCACCATTATCTTCTTTCATAAACTTCATCCATGGGCCTTAAATTTCATAATTTAGAAAACATAATTTTATTGAAAACAATTTAAAATAGCCAAGCTTCACAATTAATCAATATAAGCATAATCTAATCATACCCATGTATAGAAATTAAAGAATTAAGCAAGTGGGTAAAAACCTCATAACTTGATCATACGAATTTCTCATATACTTAGATAGAGATTAAAAGGTTAGGAAGGAAACACCCACTAATAACCCTACATACCCGGGAGGGATGATTTTACCGCTTTCTCTAATTGCCCAAGATGAGAATCCAATGAAAACCCCCCAAAACATGCTCTAAATCCTCTCTTCAAACTCAAAAGTTTGCATGCATGCGATGAATTAGTTTAAAATAGGTTTTCCCCTACTTAAAACCCATTAAAAAGAGCCTTAAACGACGTAGCATAGGTCTTAGGAACTTAGGAATTATGGAAAGTCCTTACTAAAAATCGCCGAAAATAACCCGCTCTGGGGTCCCAACGTAGGGACCCAACGACTCGTCACAGGGGTCACGACTGGCCCAAATATCCATCGTGTACACTCGGTTATCGATCTCTTGGGCTCGTAATGGGTGACTTATCGATCACACGGCCACGACTCATGGCCACCTCCCATCATGCACACTAATCCCCCAACTTCAACTTTCTTAAACTTCACCACCCAATCCGGCTTACCACGACTCGGTTAATCCTAACGAGTCATGGTCGCCCTCCCGTCAAGTGCATAGGGGGACTTCGCCTATTCTTTCCTTTCTCTCACCCACGGGCCGACTCCAACGACTCATGGTGTCTCGACCACGAGCTTCCTACCCGTGGGGATCTCTTCTCCTTCAGCCTCCCCACGAGTCACCCGACGACTCGTGGCCCTCACGAGTCGTCCAACGCTCGCCCCGCAACCAAGCACCTAATTCCAAGCTTTTTCCCCATTTCAACTCTCGGACCGATCTTGAATTCCCTGGGTACAATAATATATTCCCCTTGGAAACATTCATCCTTGAATGTTAGAAACACACGTAAAACTCAAAAACAAGCAATCCTTATATGCAAATACCGGACATTAATATTTAAAACTAACGGAATGACTACCTCCGAAAAGAATTACATAGTCAATCAATCTATTATCACATACATCTATCATAATATAAATCAAACTTGCGCACCCCGAACCGAACATGGAAACCGATTAGAGAATTAGAGCAAAACCGATACCTCAACCGAAATCGGGTCAGAAAGGGGGGATGGTCCATCATAGCCGCCTTCGATTCTACGAAGCTCCCTCAACATGCTAATTTTTCCACCACACCTCTTCACCGAAGCTACTTTTGTTCCTCATCCTCCGAACCTAATGATCCAAGATTACAACCGGAATTTCCTCATAACTAAGGCTATCTCACACACCAACACTCCTTCCACCGATAACTAAAGATGGGTCACCCAAGAACTTTTTTTCAAGAGTGATACATGAAAGAAGGGATGAAATGTAAGATAACTATGACGGCATGTACAACTCTCATACGCTACCTTACCTCGCCTCTTTCTCATAAACTGTAGGGACAATATCGTGACCAAGCTTTCCTTCTCTCTCCTTTCTAACCGCATGAGCTCCCCCTCTTCATGGGAGATACCTTCAGAACACCCAATCATCTACCTCAAACTTCAAATCTGTTCTCCTCACATTCACATATGATTTTGACGACTTGAGTGGTTTTCAACTCCGTCCTTTATCATATGAACTTCACATGGCCTCATGAACCGAATCGTGTCCAATCATAGCCGCTCACCAACTTCAAAACCATCCTACGGGCTGGCCTATATCTTTGCATGTAAAGAGCTCAACGCCATTTGGATACCGGAGTGATAATTGTTATTGTAAGAAAACTCGATCAAAGGCAAGTGATCATCCCAACTACTTTTAAAAGTCCATCACACAAGCTCTCAACATATCCTTGAGCGTTTGAATTGTCCACTCAACCTCGGCCATCCGTTTACATGATGGAATGCTATGCCGAGCTTAACCCGTGTACCAAGCCCTTTTTGAAAAAGACCACCAAAACCGAGAGGTAAACCAAGTAGCTCGACCTAAAATGTACAATAGACAAGGGCACCTTCCATGAATTCAAACAACTCCCAAATATACAATTTGGCATAATCATCCGCCGACCGTGGGTTTTGATCGTGGCAGGGAAGTGTGCACTGGGTCAACCTCGTCTACTAACACTCGATAGAATCATAGTTTCGGCGAGTACGAGGTAATGGTAATTTGAAATCTATATTAATATCTTCCTACTTCCAAGTGGGAATGCTAATCCTGGTACGCCTCCCGGCCTTTGGTGCTCAACTTTCACTTGCCGACGCCGGCACTTGGCTACGAATTCTCATGAACATCCTTTCTTCATACCATTCCGCCAATATATTTCCCCGCAAAGTCATGATACATCTTGGTGGTACTCGGATGGATAGAATACCTCGATCCATATGCCTTATGCAATATTTGGTCCCTCAAATTATCAACAACCGGAACACATAAACGACCCTAGTAACAAGCAAAGACACCATCTCCCCCCTGGGAGAAGACCTCCACCTTGACTTCAACTAGCTCTCTTTAGCTTTAATTAAAAGTCGGATCCTCATCTTGTCCGGTTTTCACATCCGTCACCAAAAGGACGATTCGATCCGCTTCACAACAACGCCCGCCACTCCAGAGAGTTGACCACCCAACTCCCAACCTCGCAAGTCGATGGACATCTTTCACCAACTCCCTTCTTTCCTTCATCCACATGGGAAACTCTCCATGCAGGCCTACTAAGTGCGTTCTCTATCACTTATCCTTACCGGTGGTAAAGGACACTCATATCATATTCCTTAAGTAGCTCCAACTACCTCCTTTGTTGAAGATTGAGATGTTTCGTGTAAACACATATTGCAAGCTCTTGTTGTTCAGAATATATCACGTGGACCCCATACAAGCAGTGCCACCATATCTTCAATGAAAACACCACCACGGCCAACTAAATATCATGGGTCCGGTAATTCTTCTCATAAACTTTCAACCACCTATAATCAATGCACATCCAAAGGGAACCATCTTCTTCCGAAGAATAGGACTCGGTGCACCAGGGGTACTTGCTCACCCTAATAAATCCCTTATCTAACCAGTCCTTCAACCCATCTTTCAACTCTTTTAGCTCGGGTCGAGCCATTATGTAGGGCGGAATATATATAGGCTACGCGGTCGGAAGGAGATCTATACCAAAGTCAATCTCATGCTCGGGAGGGACACCTAGCAAATCATCGTGAAAGACCTCTAGATACTCATGTACTACCTATATTGTACTGATGGTCAGTCTCGACTACATCCTTAACCCTAACCATGGTACACGCACCCCTTAGAAATCATCTTTCCGGCCTTAAGGTAGGAAATGAATCGACCAACAGCACAACTAAACTACCCCTTCCATTCTAAGGCCGGCTCACCTGTAATTTTAAAATCTACGCCCGTGTTCTATAATTAACTCGAGGCATAGCATGCAAATAGCCAATCCATGCCGAGAATAACATCAAATTAGTCATGCTAACTCTATCAAGTCTCTGGCCGAGGTGACCTTATGAAGGACTAAGATTGGGCAACCACTATACAACCCGTCTAGCTATAACGAGTCACCTACCGGAGTAGAAACCGAGAAGGTCTCTAACAAGACATCGGGACCGACCCAAGCTACTAGCTACGTATGGTGTCACAAAAAATAAGGTGGCCTTCGAATCTAACAAAGAATATACATCAATGTGGAAAGCTCGCAAAAATACCGCAACCACATCCTGGGAGACCTCCTACTATGGAGGGAAGCTAAAGCATAGAATTTGAGCCCCGGCACCGCCGCCGCCGTGCTAGTAGATGCCCTCGAGCGGCCGAGCGTGGGGAGGGGCCGTCAAACCAAGTCGGGCCTCTCGCCCCAACCCCGATCCTCGCCGTTAGCTTGACACCCAACCATGTGTCTAGGGCTGCCCACACCTGAAACATGCACCGAACTCCGCCAAGACACTAGCTTGTGTGACCCCGACCACATCCGCGACAAGCTAGAGGCGGGCCGGAATCTATGGGTATGCCGGCTTCCCGACCCCTCGATCCTCGATGCTCGCCCTCTAATCATGTATACTGATGGCACACCCAAGGGCCGAAGATGTTGGGGTTGGATGATCTCTCGGTGAGTCTCGCGTCAATGTTTAGCACCGAACCTCTCATGAGAGAATCTATGACCTCTTGCCTGGCCCTCTCTTGGCCTCCTCTCTCAAATGTGCCGCCTCTCCATTTGTCAAGGCATAACACCATACGAGGGAAGTCTATATCTTGGTGAAGCATAGAAATCGACATTCCTTGTCCAAATACCCTTACTATACCATGAACGACCTATGACCTCGGTCTTGGCCCTCTTGGCCTCCCCTCTCAAATGTGCTGCCTCTATTTGATGGGCGTACAACATCATACAAGGGAAGTCTATATTCAAAGAAGCATAGCAATCCGACACTCTTGTCCAAATACCCTATTATACCATGAACAAACTCTACTCACTAGCGCCCCTAGTCCACCACTAACTCCGGGCATATTTCGAGCAGGCGAGTGAACTCAAGTGAATATCTCGCACCGTCATCCTTCCCTAATTCAAGTTTACAAAACTAGGCTAATTTCAACTCCCTCATCTCCCCCGAGGAAGAACCTGGCCTAGAAAATGCAACCCGGAACCTCCCCAAGTGATAGACCCGCCTCCCCGCTACCGTTTCCTTCTTCCATTGGCAAACCAGATATGCGCTACCTCTTTCAATCCGGTAGGAGGCCAACTCTCAGGCACTCAACACTACTCACCCCCATTACTTTGGTGATCTTGACAACCTCATAGATGAAATCACGCGGGTCCTCATCTAACTTGGACCCCAAGAACTTCGAAAGGTCTATCCTCAAGAAGTCTCGACTAGAGTTGCCGCCGCATTTCCATTTTGAGAACATGCAAATGGCCTGGCCGATTGACTCCGCTAGCATCTCGAATAGCATCCCGAAATCCCCGGCACGAGCGGATGGCTCGGTGCTTCGAGGCTCCTCAACTGCTGGGGCTGGACGATGCCCATAACCATTCCAATCCTCGTGGCCTACACCACTTCCATTCCTCCTCCTTCCATTCACCCTTCGAGATGCCATGATTCTGTAATCGTTGCAAAGCACAAATTAGAAGAATAGAAAGACTTTCATCGCACGACATAGATCATGAAAAGAAGGGAACATTTCTAAATATTGTAGCCTCTTCTTCATAAGTGTGGCGCTCTTTCACACCCATGAAAAGACTCTACTTAACACAAAATTTCGACTTCCTAGGACACTTCAAACCAATGGCTTTGATACCAAGTTTGTCCATGACCCAAACGGAGGCTCGACTGTAGACACTGGACAAGGACCCCGAGAGACTCCAAGTCAACCCATGGCATAAGCATACATCTAACCCATTCGACAACCGAATCATTAATATGACTCAACTAAAGTCTAATTCAACATAACATTAGAATAAGATTCGAAGCTAACACATACCTAAGCTTGGAAAAGCCTCTTAGTCTCGGACGCAGCTGATGGGACAATACCCCCAACTAACTCAATAATACGGAAACCGAAATACATAAAAAGAAACCGAAATTCTAGTCCTCAAAGATGAGGACTCACCAATCTTGGAGTAGATAAGAACCCGCAAAGCCGACCAAGATCTGGCCGAAGCCGGCGAGCCTAGTCCTCGTATCATCAAACGATACAACATAGAAAGTATGCTATCGCATGGAATATACCGAGTATGCGAGGTAAGTAAAATCGTTTCAAAGTAAAATAAATCATTTGAAACATTTCATAAACTATCATAAGCTTTCAAGACCGAGAAGAAGGCTACATGTATTCATCTTGAACAAAATCTTATCATGAAATGACCATGCATAGCTATATAATATCATGAATAACTCGAATGACTCAAAGTCAACATAACATTTATGATAAAAGCCGAACAATGAGTCAAACTCTGTTTTTTTAGAACATGGATGCTAAAGGAAATAATCGTGAGTTATGAGTATGCAAATATGAATCATATAGATAATGGGAGACTCGCCACTTAACCGGCATACCACGATAGAGCTACGTGGTCCCGACAATTACACTCAAGTGGACAGGTGAGTCATCCAAAACCTTGCCAGGGCTAAGGGTCACTACCATGATATCGATATCGTCAAGGCCCATTCGGACAAAGGGAAAGATCACTAGGAGGTTCCAATATATAGTATCTAACCTACATTGTCACAGAAGTTCCTGGGGCATTGTGGTGATCGACCCTTACCCCGCTCGGTGCTAGATTCTTCAACCAAAATATGAAATACTCTACACGTATATAATCTTAATGCACATCGTCTATTGACGAAGCTCAAGATGAAATCATGCATAACTCAACATCGTATGAATAGTCAACATTGTCCTTTTACAAAGCTCAATAGTGAAATCATGCATGTAATTCGACATCATATAAAATGAAGCTTAATATTTTCCGTCGACAAAGCTCAATAATGACATAAATCTCAATTACAAACTTATGCATATGAGGAGCTTTAGTTTGAAATGATACCACAAGCTAATAATATGAAATTTGGGAGACTTGCTCCAAACAACGCAGGGTGTTTGTTTCTAAGAACTCATCATTTTAAATCAACATGTGGGCATTGCCCAAAGCTCTATCATACTTGGATCGACTCAATTCATTTTGAAAACAATATCACAATCATGGGTAGCTTTAGAAAATGCCATCATCAAATCTCATCATCATCATACATTCATCACCATTCTCTTCTTTCATGAACTTCTCATCCATGCGCATTAAATTTCATAATTTAGAAAACATAATTTTTGATTGAAAATACTTAAAATCTGGCCCAAGCTTCATAATCACAATATAAACATAATCTAATCATACTCATGTATAGAAATTGAAGAATTATGCAAGTGGGTAAAACCCCCATAACTTGATCATATGAATTTCTCATACTTAGCTAGAGATTTTGGCATGGGTTAGGAAGGAAACACCCACTCATAACCATACATACCGAGAGGGATGATTTTACTCTTCTCTAATTGCCCAAGATGAGAATCCAAGGGAAACCTTCAAAACCTGCTCTAAATCCTCCTGCTCAAACTCAAGTTTGCATGCATGGAATACCAATTAAGAATAGGTTTTCCTCTTAAAACCTTGTAAACGAGCCTGCACGTAGCATAGGTATTAGGAACTTAGGAATTACGGAAAAGCCCTTACTAAAAACGCTAAAAATAACTTTTAGGGGGTCCCAACGAGGACCCAACGACTCATCATGAGGGGTCACGACTCGTTGAGTCATTCATCGTGTACACCGGGTTATCGATCTCTTTTGGGCTCGTAATGGGTGACTTAACGATCCGGCCGGCACCGGCCACGACTCGTGGACATCTCCCGTCATGCACACTCGCTCCCCAACTTCACAACTTGCTTAAACTTCACCCAAAGAATCTTACCATGACTTGTTGTCGGGCCCTAACGAGTCGTGGTCTCCTCCCGCTATGCACTGGGACTTACTATTCTTTTCCATTTCTCTCACCCGTGATAACCTAACGACTCGTGGTGTCCGACCACGAGTCGTTCCCACACCTGTGAGGAATCCTTTCTTCAGGCCTCCCCATGAGTCACCTTACGACTGTGGGGTTTCCTCACGAGCCGTCCAATGAATCGGGCCCCGCAACTGAAGCACCCAATTCCATTTTTCCGTTTCAACTCCCGGGTCCGATCGTTGAGTTCTCGGGTACAACAATGATGATGAGGAAGTTATCTAAAATATGAATTTTTCCATGGGAAAATTGTTTTCAAGAATTACAAAATTCCCATGAGGAAGCAAAAACTTCAACAAGTGAAAAATGTAACCTACGATTGCAAACCAACCAACCCAACAATAATGCAAGATGCTAAAATTAAAGAAGTGACACTAGAGCTGCAAAGAAAAAGTCCATCAAATAATTCTCAAGACTCTAGAACATATGAGAGAGAGGATGTCAAGAAGGAAGCACACTTGAAAATGGAGAGACTTAGACAATATTCCAATTATTTTTTAGCGTTGTGCTTGATTGACGATATGAAAATTGAGCAACTGTTTCTATGGATGATTTTAGAGAGGAAAATCAAAGTTGGTTCATCCTAAAATTTTTCATGCTAACAAGGAAACATCACATCCTCTATTAATGTACAAGAAGTGAAATATGCGATATCTATCGCTTTGTGCCTCTATTTTTACACCACCACCCTCGAGCAAAGTAGAAAATCGAAAAAGAGATTAGGTGTGCAATTCATAAGTTCAAAATAGAAAGAAAAAGTGGTAAAATTGATGACATTGTATTGATGTTAAATTAAGCGTTGTTTGATAGGAAACCCAAGATAACTTAGATTTTTATTTTTGTTAATATGTGTGCTCATATGTGATGGAAATAAGTCACAAGTACATAACGGATCTCGTAGGAACTGCAAAATGGCATGAGTCAATGTGCCGGCCAAACTCATGGAACCGCGGGCGCAGTCGCCCACACGGGGAGAGGCGGTTACTTAAGTGTGCTCACACCACAATGAGGGAGTGTGATGCACTACCATGGTGATGTAGTGAGTATGACCTGTACAAATCCACGAGGATTAGGACCAAAGGGAGTTCTTCTTTTACTTGTGTATTATTGTTCTAGCACCCAGGAAAATGTTATTGATTAAGTGGGGGCGGAGAAGTAACTTCCTTATACCATATATGAATTGATTTCTAAATTTATTCATGGTGGGTGATCTGGGCAGAATTGCATGCCCAACGATACTCAAGTCACTTTATTTTCTACTTGTTTATCTATTGTTATGTGTACATTCTCATGTGATTCTAGTTAAATGTAATTTATACTAACCAACATGATTAGTGTTGTTTTGCGGTGTAAAAAGAAATTGTTGGAAGCTAATATATGTTTGTGAAGGGTGAGAATAGACGGAAACAAGGAGTGGAAGTTGACAAGGGAAAGCGTAAAAATAAGGGCTCCGTGGTGGAGCCGCTGGCCACGCCACTATCGCGTGAGGCATTCTCCTTCGGATGAATTAATTATGTCAAAATTCAAAGGGAGGTTCAAGGTTACCTCCGTGCTGGGCAATGCAGGCAAAGGCTCGCGATGCACTCCGTGTCACGCTGAGTGTGATTACCCGGAGCCTCGCCTCCAAAGTGGAAGGTGCACGATAGCACCGGGGCACGGAGGCAGGGCTCGCGATGCAAGCCATGCCGTATTGAGGTGTAATTACCTAGGAGCCGATTTCCAAAGGAGGGTCCGCGAGACCCCCCGTGGTACGTGCAGGGAAGTGCTCCGCGATACACCCGTGCCACGTTGCTTGTTGGTTCCGGGAAAAATTCTCAATAGTATAAATAGCAACTTAGGTTTTATTTTAAATATTCTCGACTTCTGGTTGGAGCAAGAACGGTCCTGGTGCAGCTTGAAAGGACGAAATTTAGGGTTATTCTCTTCCTCTTTCTCTTTAATTTCAATTACTTGTATGAATTCTACTTATTCTCAAGATGTTTAATCCATAAATGAGTGGCTAATTCACTTCTTTCCCAGGTTAAGGATAATTGTAGAGGATTGTAATTGTTGATCATTTCAGTTTTCATCTTTTCTTCAATGGTTGTTCTATCAATTCTGGTTTTTACTGCATTAATGTTTGGCCAACGTTAATGTATATCTAGAAATCCAATTTTGATTTTGAAAAGGAAAGGAATTGACAAAGATGTGAATTGGTAGATATGATCTTTTCTTAGCTATAAAAATTGAGAAAAGATTTACATTCGAAATAGAAATATATCTCAAAGTCTTATTAGTCAATTACGGAATTAGTTATGTATGGCTAGAGCATAAATTATCTTATATCACATAAATGTAGATTAAGGTCTCATGATTCTTAAATTGGATAGAGCTCTAAAGATCCAATCCATAGGCAATAAATTCTCGACTAGCAACCGAAGAGAAGATTAGTCGAATTGAATTAATAAATTACATCCCCGCATGTTTGTCTTAACTCTCGCCCTTTGTTCATTGCTATTGTTCGTACTCAAATTATAATCCTGACTTAGATTCTCATTACTTAGTAAATTTTAACTCATAAAACTTTATTTATTTGGTTGTCTTCATTCATAGAGATATCGTTCACCGACGCTTGCTAATTAATACCGTAGTTCCGGCCCCCTGTGGGATCGATACTTCTGGCTTGAAATAAGTCATTTTACTACTTGTACGGCCTCATGCACTTGCGTTTAGTTTTCAGTCGAACAAGTTTTTTTGGCGCCGTTGCTCTGGGACTCGACAATTGGTAAATTTATTTTCTTAGTGTTAGTTTACAAATTCAATATAAGTGTTGAAAACTTGGTCTTAGCCTTTCTCAGAGGGTATTGGAATTCTTCAACGTCGGCAAGAGATTAGGAGTTGGTGGATTCATTTACAGAGCCGGATAGAAAATTTCATCACAAAGAAGGGAAGCTCTAGAAGAAGCGTGCCGTTAAGACAGGTACCCGGGAGCAACAACATAATCCACCACTTGTAAGGGCGCTTTAGTGCTCGAGGAGACGGGCAAAGAAGGTCACCCGCGAAGTGGCAATCCCACATGCAAACAAGGTAACATCTAGTATTCGCATACCGAGCCAGGAGATAGGTTCGAGCTAAACGTAACATGGTGCAGCTTGTTGCACACCGGGCAATTACTGTGTCTCCCTCATGAAGATCCACAACAACATCTCCAAAACTTTTTGGAGATAAGTGCAATTTACATTCCCGCCGAGTATCATCCACACTATGCGAGGCTTACATTATTCCCATTCTCATTATTGGGGGAAGCAAAGAGGTGGTTGAAAGCTGAACCACCTAACTCTATCACTACTTGGATGATCTTGCAAGAAAGTTTCTGATATGATTCTTCCATCTCGGAAGACAAACGCACTTAGAAGTCGATTCTCTACGTTTTTAAACAAAGAGAGGGTGAGAACCTGTACCAACCTTGGGAGAGGTTCAAATCAAAGTTAAGGGATTGTCCTCATCATCACCAGCCTAATGATGTGTTGGTGAATACATTCATTGAAGGTTTGGAACCACATACAAAAAATTTTGCTAGACTCGCCAGGGATTTCTCAAAGGTGCATTAGAAAAGACTCATGAGGAGCTTTATACTTTGTTAAATCGTATTTCACAGTGAAATCTAGATTGGAAGTGACTCATCACGAGGGAGGAACAAGGAAATGCAGGAAGAGTCTTTGAGGTGGATGGTTTGAAAGCTACCGCTGCACAAATAGCTACGTTGCAAAAATCAATTCAACACTCACTTCAGCCAGCATGAGCTTGAATCAAGCACAAGCCCCGCTAATGCGCTTCAACAGTATGGTGTGAAGTACGTTGAGCAATGAACACTCACCGAAAGTGTCAGGGTGTCAATACGCACTGCAAATTTTTGGGAACGGCCCGTGAGGAATAATAATCAATAGTATGGCAAACAGCTACAACTCAAATTGGAGGAATAATCAATTTCTCTTGGGGTAATAGCCATCAAGGACATAGTTCGAATCGTATGCGGCAGAGAAAATCAAGGGGGGCATCGACTCTTCGGGCCTCAATACAAACAGGAAAACAATGCACCTCCTCCACCACCCAACAAAGATTGAGGACATGTTCAAAACAATTATAGCTAACCAAGTGCAAATGCAGTCGATTATGTGAAATTAGCAAATGACATCTAAAATCGCTAGCTAGCTACAAAGGCGTTGGAGTACCGCTGGGCAATTTACCGTAGCTCAAAACACCAGGCCCGCATGGTGACACCTGAGTGATACTCGACCCAAATCCCATGTGTCAATGCAAAGGACCACAAGGAGGACTACAACTTAAGGAGATGGAACTAGAAAGACCATCTCAGCAATCCGGAGCAAGTGGAAAAAGATGGGGAACATGACGATGAGAGAGAGGGAAGGAAAAGGGCACTGGAGGGCGTAAAGACCACCACCCCCGTTCCTCAAAGATTAGAAGAAAAAAGAAGTTTGCTTTAAGAAGTTCATGGAGGTGCTTGAACAAGACACATTAATTTACCTTGGTTGATGTTTTGCAGGGAGTGCCGAAATATGCAAAGCTTATCAAGGACATCGTAGCAACAAACAAAAGCAGATTGAGTATGCTACGGTGGCGCTTATTGAGGAGCTGCACTTCCCGAATACAAAACAAAGTTGCCGACAAAAGCTCATGATCCCGGGGAGCTTACCCGTATCACACCTGCAAAGTATTCAGCTCGCGATTATGTGATTTTGGGAGCAAACATAAACTTGATGCCGACATCTGTTCAAGAAGTTGGGGTCAAGCACTTCTAGACCAACTACCGGTGGATCTTGCGCCTAGCTGGACTATTCTTGGCCGTATCGGGATGGTATCATGCGAGGATGCTAGTGCAAGCTGGCTCCTCTTTTTTCTGGTGGATTTTATTATCTTGGATTTCAAGTCGGATGAAGTCCCATTTATTTTGGGACGTTCGCTCTGGCACCCAAGGAGCGTTGATTGACGTGGGTCGCTAGGCGCCTAACCATGCGAGCGCATGAGGATAAAGTTGAGGTTTTGCCACAGATAAGGCCACAAGCTTCCTAAGCCATTTATGAGGAGCTATCGTTGATCAATGTGTTAAATCGAGAGCAATTCTTCGGTGATTGTTGACTCGTGACCTATCGAGAGAGCTTTGATGGTCACATTCTGATGTGGCTAATTTATGAGATGGTATTATATTTAACTAATCAATGACTTTTCCTGTGGAAAAGATTTTTTGTGCTATTGATGAATCTGAACCATTGCCAAAACCATCAATTAAGGAGGCACTAAAATTGAGTTGAAGACATTGCCTTCACATCTAAAGTATGTATTTTTGGGGGAAGATGACACCTTGATACCATCATTTCCGTTAACTAATAGAGGCACAAGTGAAGGATGCTTTGGTGGTCCTCAAAAGGCTAAGAAAGCAATGGGTTGGCAAATGCTTCCATTATTGGGGGAATTAATCCACTTTTTGCACACATAGATTTTTTATGGAAGAAGGATCTAAAGCTAACTGTACAACATCAGCGGATGTTGAATCTGGTGATGAAGCATGTAGTTAGGAAGGAAGTGATCATGGCTTGATGCAAGTGTGGTATATCCCATTTTGCATGCTGAACTGGGTCAATCCCGCTCGTGTCCCAAAGAAAGAAGGGATGACCGTGGTCACCAACAAAAAGAATGAGCTGATTCCTACACGCACAGTCACAGCCGCGAATTCTGCATGATTACGTAAAGCTCAATGAGGGCCACGAGGAAAGATCATTATCTTATCCCATTTATTGATCGATATTGGACAAAGCTAAGTGTGTCAAGAATATTATTGTTTTCTTGATGGATATTGTGGATAAAACCAAATAGCCATAGCACCGAGGACCAAAGAGAAGACTCACTTTTACATGTCCTTATGGGACATATGCTGTGCGGATGCCATTTGGTCTAAGCAACGCACCAGCCACATTCCAGCGAAGCATGATGGCGATCTTTCACAATATGGTGGAAAAATTTGTCGAGGTATTTATGGATGACTTTTCGTTTTTGGTAATTCGTTTACTACATGTTTGCAGAATCTTGAAGGGTGTTAGCTCACATATGAAGACTCTAACCTTGTACTCAACTCGGGAGAAATGTCATTTTAGTCAAGGGGGGTATTGCCTTGGCCATAAGGTGTCATGCAGTGTTGAAGTCGATCGTGCAAAGAATGAAGTGATCGGTGCTACCACCACCTGCTTCAATGAAGGGTGTTCGCAGCTTTCGTACATGGTTCTACAGACAAGCTCATCAAGACCTTCTCTAAAATTTCTAGACCGATATGTCGGTTTCTAGAAAAGAGGTGAAGTTTGAGTTTGACGAGGATTGTTTAGCATTCGAGGAGTTGGAACAGAAGCTAAGAGGAAGCACTTATTCTCATTTCTCCTACATTGGGAGCAACCACTTGAATTAATGTGTGATGCAAGACGTGGTCAGAGCTGTGTGATAAAGCGCGGAAGAATAGAATTTTTCACTCCATTCATTATGAAAGCAAAACACTTTGACGAACTCAAGTCAATTATACAGTCATGGAAAAGGAGATGCTAGCAATTAGTGTTCGTATTTGATAAATTCGTGATCCTACTGGGTGGGTTCTAGTAGTGGTGTATACCGTCATGTAGCAATTCTAAGATCTATTTAACAAGGAGATGCAAAGCCCGTATCAATCGTATGGATATTAAGTTGTTACAAAAGTTTGACCTAGAGATTCGGGATGTAAAGGGAGCGAGAATCAAGTGCTAGATCACCTATCGCGATTTGAAAGCCGCTGCATGAAGGAAGGTGACAAGATCAAAGAAGAGTTCCCAGATGAGCAGCCTTTTGGCAATAAGGGATCCCTTGGTATGCAGTATTACTGTGAATTTGGCCGGGTAAGTGGAGTCTACCCACCGAGGCTACGACTGTAGAAAGAAAGAAGTCGTGGAGACATGATCAGCAGTGTATTACATATGGGATGGGTCGTATTCGTTGGGCAAAATCGATCAAGTGATGAGACGATGCATCCTATATTTAGACGTAAGTATTGAGGGGTTGTCACCATCATTGTATGGAGGGCACCACGAAGGCGGTAGCTGACAGCTCACAAGGTGCTACAACAGTTTCTTGGCCTACACCGTTTAGAGATTCTATGGCATATGTAAAAATGTGGTGGATAGATGTCAAAGAACAAAGTACTAATTGGTAGAAGGGGAGATGCCACTGCAGCAGATATTAAGTGGAGATTTTTTAAGTGTATAGGGAATAGACTTCATGGGCCCGTTCTAATCGGCCATTTGGTAATCGCTATCTTGGTAGCCGTTGACTAGTGTATCTATGGGTCGAGGCAATAGCTTGTCCCAGAATGACAACAAGGTGGTAACAAAAGTTGTGAAAAAGCATATTTTCTCACAAGGTTCTAGACAACCGAGCTATTATCAAGTGATGGAAGGGCTCATTTTTCGAATGCGAGTTTCTTCAAGAATTTGCTAGCTGGGCATGGGGTGCGACACAAGGTAGCAACAACATATCATCCCAAACTAAATGTGGCAAGCCGGGAGGTGCTCTAACAGAGATAAAGGCATTCTACGTAAGATAGTGCATGCACAACGAATTGATTGGTCAAGCAATCTCGACGATGCGTTGTGGGCTTATAGAACCGCATACAAGACACCCATTGGGCTTCTCCGCGATTGGTCTATGGAAAGGCATGTCATCTGCCTCGTGAGCCGGAACATCGAGCTTTTTGGGCCAGGAGAAAGCTGAACATGGATCCTGTTGGGGCAGTGGAAGAAGAGGCCGATGCAACTCGAACTAGATGAGTTTCGATAGCATGCTTTCTTATGAAAGTGCCAAATGCTACAAGGAGAAAACGAAGAGGTGGCACGACAGGTATATGGCATCTGGATCTCTTTGAGCCGGGGCGTAAAGTGTTGTTATTTAATTTAAGACCGATGCTTTTTCCTGTGTAATTGCGGTCCAAATGGTCGTATTACTTGAAGTGGTGAGAATGATCCCACATCTGGGAAAGGGAGCGTGGCAAGAAGATAGAAGTGCCACATTTTTGGTGAATGGGCAACGATGTAAGAGCTATTGGGGTGAGGACGTTATTCGAGAGAAGACGTCCATCACTCTAGAAGATGATTGAGCATGAATAGCGCCGATCCACACTTTGCAAATCAGGCGCGCACGGGAGGCGACCCGTGAATGTTGTAATAGAAGAGTAGCATTATTAGAAAAAAAGAAAAAAAAGAAAACAAAGAAAAAGAAAAGAAAATTGCTGTACCGCAACCTATGATTTCTAACCACCCTTGTGGTTAAATAATTTTCTGTGTGGAACTGAGGGCAAAAATACAAAAAGCGCAAATGAAAAAAATCAAGGTAAGAAAATAAAAAATTGGCACATTCCAAAGGAGCTCGCGCTGATTAGTTACATGTCACGGAGGGTGTGCTCTGCGTTACCCTCGGTGACACGTTGAGGCTTATTTTTGGATTTTTAAAAACTTTAATACTGAAGAAGGGATGGTTCCGTGTCACTGAGGAGGCGTGTTCGCGTTGCACTCCGTGACACGTGAGGTGGTTTCGCGCCGGGTCACCTCGGGTCACCTGCAAATCTACGCGAAAAACCTCATTTTTAACCCCAAATTCCTTGTTTTTTTCTCCTATTCTCTCATTTCCTCCGAGACCCACACCCAAAATCCCCTCTCCCCCAACTTGACATGGACTTAGGATTAACTTTCTTTCAAGTTTTCTTCAATTTCATCGAAGTAAAGGTATGTTCTTGAATTTTTCCTTATTATTGCTCAAATTATTAATTCTTTGAACATATTTTGGTGATTAAACTTTGCCCTAAGGGAGAGATAAGCTTGAAATCACTTGAGTTATGATTGAATGATGTTCATAGTATCGTTGGGGAGAGTGATGAACTCAAAGATTGTTGTTTTGTTAAAATCCTTTAAGTAAATTGCTAGCTAGGGTTGAGGATTGAATAGGAAGAAGACTAAATGCTTTAAAATGTTGATAAATTTGGGTTGTGCATGTTGGGTGAAGTGAAATGTATTGTGATTGATGTTGAATATGCGAAGTTAGAAGAGGGATTTTCGGGAAAATGCAATTGGAGAATTACATAGGTTGTTGAAAATTTTTTGCAAAGTGCTAATGATGATGTAATTGAGATCCATGGAGAAATTCTTATTCAATGTACGAAGTCCGAGTAGTACAAAGTAAGTGCCCATCGACTTATATGACGTACTAAGTATGTTGAATGCTAAGAATGGCAAAATCATGAATGTCTTGTCGACCAGGTTGGCGGCTAAAGCCTAAGTGTGGGGTGGTCCAATTATATCCAACCTTAGTTGTGGAAGCAATACACTTGCATAACATCGGGACCGTATGCTTGAATGTGGCCAGAACAATGTCAGGCCGACAGAACAAGGGCAAGGGCGCATCCACACGGCGCCAAATGCAAGAGGGTAAGATTAGAACAATACCTAAGAAGACCAAATGTTCCTGAGGTCAACGCCGACAATACTTTAACTAGATGGGTGACTCGATGAGGGGAAGAAGTGGTATGCTAAACATAAAGAAACCAAATACTTTCGATAAGTAGATAGCATCAGAACTGGCACAGAATTTCGTGATACACAGATTGACACTGGCTAAACTTCATTTTCGGGGGTTATCTGTGTGGGAGTTGCAATTCCATCTTATCTCGGGGAGTTCTAAGGCCAATTGAACCCGACCTACGCAACCACACCATAAAAATTTCGTAGGGAAGGTTGTCACTTTTGAGCCCCACCTCACTTAATACAACTCGGGGGCGCGGGACACGACGCTCGCTGCCCCTCCGTCGCCCGAACATCACCCCTATGACATCGACGCAGCACCCTTGGCGTGGGAGCCCGACGACGCCCAGGTAGGCACAAGGAGAGGGGGGCTACCATCAGACATTGCCCTATCTCGATGAACAGGGAGGCCCAAATTTGTTGAAGATTGTGTGTTCATGCTCGATCTCGGGGGTGCACATGACGATGTCACCCGTGATAGAGTTTCGGTGTATGCCCCGATAAAGGGGCTTGAAATCATGTTGGGGCGGTGATCATCTCCGCCATGAAGAGAGCCCGACCGCATTAGGGGGCATGCATACGGCTCCTAAGTGGTTCTGCCACCACGTTCCGAGGGGCCACGTGATATTGAGGAGGACTCCTGGGGATACATCCCACTGATCGATGCGTGCCTGATGTCACCAAGACCAAGGCACCTTACACTACTTATGGGCCGGTTCTCACACTAGCCGAGCGACATGCTCTGGATGATCGCACATGGCCCGCATGTACCTGATGCGCATGTTGCAAATGCGCATCTACGGAGGCCTATGAACGGAGGATGATTTGTGGCAGGTCGAGTTGGATTACCCATTCAATGAGTTCCTGGGCTTTATGTAGAGTGGGCCCGCATTTGTGGAGCCCGTGGATGATGATGTTCTTTACCGATGAGGAGACACGCTGGGAGGACTTAGATGTTGAGTCGAACGAGGACGGCAGGGCGATTCTTATAATGGGAGACGAAGCAATGGCACCTGATGAAGAAGTTGAACACTTTGATTGATTAGGGAGTTTCACCACCCAACCTTTGTGATATTTTGAAATTATGTGAACACCGACGCGCTCTGGGCTTAAGTGGATGAAAGTAGTTAGGTGCCATGCTTTGTTTATGTTTTGTTTTTGTTTGTTGTGCTGTATAAATGTGACCTTGTGACTCCGTGTTGTGTGTTTCGTAATTAATTTGGTGTTGTAATGAATGTGAGTTGTTGTTGTGTTGTGTTATGTCATGTCATGTTATATTAAATATTGATAATTAATAATTCATAATTAAATATTTTAATTTTTAAGTTTAAAACATTAAATCTTTTAATTAATATTTTTATCTTTTCATCGAAATTTTTTGCTGAAATTTTTTACGTCTGCGCTTATTTTCTGCTTTTACCAAAATAGTCCCTTTGAATGGAAGTCGTAGATAGCGACCGCTCCCTATGAGATGGATGGCTGACGCACCGTCTTAAGGGAAATGTAATCGATAGAGTAGTTTTTATTTCTTTTCTTTCTTTGCTCGTTTCCCAAACGTGTCGCTACTTCATGGTTCTAATTTTTGTTACGTGTTGTGCATGATATAATGACAAGTGTGATTCATAGTGAAAGCATGCAAATGTGTTAAACATGTTGAGATACCTAGGCCATAGAGTTCGATTCGGCATCAAGGCTTAATAGTTAATTATTGTAATTAGCCGATTGAAGAGTCTCACGTGGAATATGTTCCTGGAAGCCGAGTGGCGCGCAATGAGTGTGAGGTGAGGTTTCAAATATTCCATGCTATTGTGAAGTACATAGAACTTGTCTGGTTTGTGTGTATTAAACGAAATGAAGGATGTGGATTGTAGGAAAGGATGTAGGCATTTCTTTGAATAAACCGAAAGTTCTCCCTTATCATACCTACCTTGAATGTACATCCTAGTTATCCCCATTGAGCCTTCAAATTTCATTTTTTTCTTTGAAGAGGTACAAACCAAGCTTAATCCCTTTGTTTTCATTAGCCGTGTGATTTGATCCAAAATCTTAAGCGCTTAAGAAAAACAGTTTTCCCACTGTAAGCAAAGGAGTGAGAAGTGTGAAACGGAAGGAAACAGGTAGCTGGGTAAAGTTAAAGAAAAGGTCAAAGGTGCACTTGTTGAAATTGATTAATTAATAGTAGAGAGTAAGAAAATCAATGAATGAAAAAAAAATAAAGATGCATAACTACTCTTTGCTAGTAAGTCGAGTGTGCTTAAAGAAATGGGAACAAAAAAACAAAGAAAATAATTCAAGAATGAGAGATGGAGGAGGAAGCAATGCCCAGAAGGGAAGGTGGGACGATGAAAAGCGCTTAAGGAAGCAGTTGCTATTATTGGCATTAGCCCAAAGATTTACTAGGTTCCTTAGCTTACATTACAACCCATTAAGTCCTACGTGATCTTACATTACGCATCCTTATATAGGTGGAGTAAAACACTAGAGAAAGCTTATGGTTCATGACACGATGCATGTGAATTCCTTGGGAGAGAGAGAAAAAAATCGTATTCATTACCCCTACATGTAGTGCTTTGGAAATCGAGATGGATACAAATGGGGTAATTTCTCTTGTGTTGTGAGGGAACATGCTTGACGAGATGTGTTCGTGTCGATGTCTTGACTGGGCCAGATTTGCACAAGTTTGCCAAGATCGAGAATCGATTCTTGAGTTTAGGAGGTCTTAATGTGGTGTAATTCATTGTATTGATGAGACCATGCATGTTTTCTTGATGATTTTCTATCTTAAATAATCAATATACGTGGCTTGAATGGTCGAGCCATATTAGCTATGTGTGGGTTTCAATCGCATGAGATGTGAGATTATTGTTCGAGGACGAACAAGGTTTTGAGTGTGGGGTAAGTGATCTTGGGCAGAATTGCATGCCCAAGTGATACTCAAATGCTTCATTTCTACTTCTTTGTTTATCTATTTTTTGTACATTCTCATGTGATTCTTAGTTATCGTGAATTTATACTAACCATTGATTAGTGTTGTTTTGCAGGTAAAAGGAAATTTTGGAAGCTAATATATATGTTGGTGAAGTACGGGAATGGACTTGGAAACAAGTAGTGAAGGGACAAGGAAAGCAGCAAAA
This sequence comes from Datura stramonium, assembly GCA_018107945.1. Classification (NCBI taxonomy): domain Eukaryota; kingdom Viridiplantae; phylum Streptophyta; class Magnoliopsida; order Solanales; family Solanaceae; genus Datura; species Datura stramonium. The sequence continues at coordinate 14,341 of JACEIK010003124.1, read as the reverse complement.
TAAGGGCTCCGCTGATGGAGCCATCATGCTACCATCGCGGAGGCATTCTGCTTCGGATGAATTATGTCAAAATCCTGGAGGTTCGTTGCTCCATGGCACGGAGGCGTTGCTACGTGATGCACTCCATGTCACGTTGAGTGTGATTACCCGGAACCTCAAGTTCCAGTGAAGGTGCGCGATAGCACCATGGCACGGAGGCAAGGCTCCGCAATGCAAGCGCTGCCACGTTGAGGTGCAATTACTTGGGAGCCGATTTGAAGTGAGGGTCATATAGAGCCCCGTGGCACGGAGGGAGTGCTCCGCACACTCCGTGCCACGTTGCTTGTTATTTCGGGAAAAATTCTAATAGTATAAATAGCACACTTAGGTTTTATTTTAAACATTCTGACTTGGTTGAGCAAGAACGTGGGTTACAGTGCATTTGAGAGGACGAAAATTCTAAGGTTCTTCTCTTCTTCCTCTTCCTCTTTAATTTCAATTTCTTATATGAATTCTACTTATTTGAAGATGTTTAATTCAAAATTGAGTGGCTAATTCACTTCTTTCCCAGGTTAAGGATAATTGTAGAGGAATGTACTGTTGATCACTGCGCTTTCATCTTTTTTTCTTCAATGGTTGTTCTATCACCTCTATTTTTACTGCATTAATGTTTGGCCAATGTTAATGTATATCTAGAAATCCAATTTTGATTTTGAAAAGGAAAGGAATTGACAAATATGTGAATTGGCAGGGATATGATCTTTCTTAGCCGTAAAATTGAGAAAAGATTACATCTGCACAGAAATATATATCGAAAGTCTTATTAGTCAATTACTTTAATCGCTTATGTATGGCTAGAGCATAAATTATCTTATATCACATAAATGTAGATTAAGGTCTCATGATTCTTAAATTGGATAGAGTCGAAAGCATCCAATCCATAGGCACAAAATCCCGACTAGCAACCGAAGAAGATTAGCCGAATTGAATTGGATAAATTACATCCCCGCATGCTTGTCTTAACCTCGCCTTGTTCATTGCTATTGTTCGGACTCAAATTATAATCTTGACTTAGATTCTCATTACTTAGTAAATTTTAACTCATAAAACTTTATTTATTTGGTTGTTCGCATTCAGAGATATCGTTCACCGACGCTTGCTAATTAATATCGTAGTTCAGTCCCTGTGGGATCGATACTTGGCTTGAAATAAGCCATTTTACTACTTGTACGACCACGTGCACTTGCGTGTAGTTTTCACCCGAACAGTGGGGCTAGATTTTTTTGTAATGCATGACTTATTCCTACTAGCTTGTTGTGTTTTGTGATATTTTTTATTTTGTTATTGTTTGGGTTCCCCCAATTTTTGTTTTCGATATTTTTTCCGTGGATAGTTCCTTAGAACCGATTACAAAATTTAGATTTTTTTTAGTCATAGTCATGACTGTTTTTGATGATGGATGGTTGACGACCGTCTTACGGGAAAATTAGTCATTGTTAGGAGAACAAGAACTTGAGACCTTATGAGTGTTAGGTGCTTCACTTAGGATATCATTATTACTTTGTATAATTCACTCAAAATGCATGAAAAGATAGAAACACTTAGACTTTTGGAACTTGACTCCTATTCTTGAAAAATTGGGCTTAATAATGTGAGACATTCAATGTAGAAATATGTATTTATGTAATTTTGATTATCATTATTAAATCATTTGTGCCATTGTGTGAGTGAAATTTTTTGTATACTCCATGCTTGCAATTTGATGTCTAGAACTTGCCCATATGTGTGCTAAGCGAAATGAGAATGTTGAATTTAGGAAGTGATATAGGCATTTCTTTGATGGCCTATTTGTATCCCAATTTTGCCTATCTTAATATAATTATCCTAGTTAGTTATTTTTGAGTCTTAGACTATTATTTTGATAGCCATATTAGAAGCTAATCTCTTTCTTTCTATTGACCTTTATTTGATCTGGTGGATTGTCCCCTAGAACTAATTAAAGGGACTAGATTTTTTTTTTGAGTTATAGTCATGATTATTCCCCATGATGTATGGATGACGATCATCTTAAGAAAAAATTAGTCATTGTTAGGAGAACAAGAACTTGATACCTTATGAATTCTAGGTATTTCACTTAGTGTATCATTAAGACTTTGTATAATTCACTCAAAAATGCATGAAAAGGTAGAAATACTTAGACTTTTGAAATTTGACTCCTATGCTTGAAAATTTGGGATTAATAATGCGAGACATTCTATATGATTATATGTGTTTATGTAATCTTGATTACTATTATTGAACCATTTGTATCATTGTGTAAGTGAGATTTTTTGTATAATCTGTGCTTGCAATTTGATGTCTAGAACTTGTCCGGTGTGTGTGATAAGAGAAATGAAAATGTTGAATATAAGGAGTGATATAGGCATTTCTTTGGTATCCTATTTGTATCCCAATTATGCATACCTTAATGTAATTATTCTTGTTAGCCATTTTGAGTCTTAGCCTATTCTTTTGATAACCATATTACAAGCTTAATCCCTCTCTTCTATTGACCTTTATTTAATCCAAATGACTCCTAGAGAACTTTAATTGAGAATTTTGCATAAAAGGAGCACAAGTGAAGAGAAGAAAGGAAAAGCTAAAGTGTGAAAATTAGAAGGAAAGAAGAGGGTGAAAATGCAAAACAAGGAGGGTGATGTAGTGGGGAAAGAAAAAGGAAAAAGTTTTTAAAATAAAAGAATGAAAAGAAAAAAATTTGTGAAAAGAGGGAGGTATGAGGAGAAAAATAAGGATATTGAAGAATGTGCTAAAAAGTCAAAGAGTTGTGAAGTATTAAAGTGCTAAGGGAGAATAGTCACTATCTTGGACAAATAGTTCTTACCCATCTCTTAGCCTACATTACAACCATCTTAAGTCCTGATTGATCATAGATTCGATATTCATATTAGTGGAGTACTTACACTAAGGGAAAGCATATGGGTCGTCTTTTGCATGCATGTTGAGTTCTTTGGGAGAGTGAGTGATATTGCTCTATCTATGCCCAAGTCAAAATTGTTATATATCATGTGAGAAGGGGATCTCTCCAAATAGTGAGGGGAACATAATGGTGAGATTTTGGTGTATTTTGACGCTAAATTACATATGGTTCATGTTGGCCCAAATATATCTTGTTGATTTAGTTCTAGAAGCTAAGTGATTTCGATTTGTGACCTTTGAATGTTGATCTTATACGCATATTGAGTGGATTGTTGGAGCTTGATTGAATTATCTAATGAACCTAAGTGTAAGTAGACCTGTTTGTAAGGTAAATTTTGTAGTTGATTTGAGTGGGGAAGTTGTAGATTTTTTTAGGATGAACAAAATTTAAATATGGGGTGGTGATGTATGGTGTATTTACACACTTATTAGCCATATTTTGCTCATATTTAGATATGTTTTGAAAATGAATTATGTGTGTTTTCTTTGATTTTATATGATATTTGTGAAAAAGAGCTAACACACATGATTAGATGTTTGCAGGGATTAAACTGATAGATTGTACTCATTTGATGCTTAAAAGAGCAAGACTTGCCAAGACAAACTCAAAAGGAGTAACTGTCGTAGCATAATAGAAGATGGCATCGCATAGGCACATCTACAAAAGGACCTGTGCAACATGCAGGAAGATCTATGCACCAAGAGGCATGATGCGGTGTCATACTAGTGCAACAAATGGTGCGACATGGACCCTTGCTTGCTAACTCTAAACCTACAAAATCCAATCCCAGTCCAAGTAGGAACAGATGCAGATTAATTTTACTACTATATATATACCCCTTCTTAGGACGTTTTAGGTGTGGAATCTAGGTAGAAAATTAGTCCAAGTAATTGTGGAATTTGAATCCACCACTTATTCTTCTTTGATCATCATTGTTGTAAGTATGGATAATATTATTCTATACTAGTGTTGAAGAAAACACCAAGTTCGTGTGATTCTAATTAGCCTTCGAGATTTATCAGACAATTTCATATTATTGTAAGTATTTCCTGACTTCTTATAAATCTTATGTTATTATTTCTTCAAAAATGAGTGGCTAAATCTTTTGAGCGGCAAAATCTTTTGAGCTAAGGTTGTGGGAACCATGATGGATTAATGAAAATAGGCAAAATAAAATAGTGATTCTTGAATGGTGAATTGAGTGGATTGATGTTCTCTTCATTTTAATGCGTTTTAGCGGTTGCAAACATTGAAACATTCTTCTACCATCAACTTGCTCGATCAAAGAAGTTGAAGTTAGGAAAAGAGAATAACAATGGAAATTTGAAGCTACCAACCCTCATCTAATTAACTTGAGCTCTAACTGAGGATAGTTAATCCAAGACCTATGGCGAGGGCAAAATATACACACCTAAAGTCTAAGAGGTTTTAGGTAAAATTCATCTATATAGGTCTAGAGACATTAGATGAAATTAATCGTCAATCTTACACAAAATTCACCAGGATAGATCACTCATAAAATAAGCCAAATATGTTATGAAATCATGGGAAACACAATCCTAGTTTTGCCTCATTAATTTGATAACAACTTAATCACTGTTTAGAATTACTTTTTATTTTATTTTCAATCCCACTTTTGAAATATTGACACCAATTAACTATTTATGAACCGTATTCCCCCGCAATGGTGTTGAAATTTTGATCACACCCAAGTTACACCTCGCATTGAAGTATAACGCAGTTGCTATCTAATATAGTAACTTAACTAGGTTAGGGTCGATCTCACAGGGAATAGGGAATAAATAATATGTTAATGACGAGTAAATCAATTGGTAATCAATATTTCAGAAGGGGGGTTGCAAAAATTGGCAAATGTTTCCGTTAATTGGTGACAAAAAATGTTGAAGAGGGCATTTTTTTCAAAAATTGGTACTAGCATGATAGAAACTCGATTGCCTTCACCACCTAAGTCAAAAATATTTTATTCAACCAAACATGACTCGACTAGTAGGCTTGTACCCTTAATAATGTCTCCTAGAAATCTATCATTGGGCCCACACACTGTGAAATTTAACTACATTATTGTGCCATATTCAGCAAAAAGTAAGCTTCTCGGGAAAGAACTATGGCTAGAAAACCAAAGAGGACCCTAAGATAAGAAATAAATATAAAAAATAAATGAAAAATATATACTAAGGAAGCAACAAAATAGACCATCACATACATTAGTTAACTCAAAAATGCATAATATCATACAAAACATGAGTTGCAATACCAAACATCCACCGTAAAACATGCCACAAAGGGCCAAATAACATCCACCTTATACTTAAAATTAGTGCAGTGTCCCTAATGCACTTAGAAAATAAAATGAAAGAACAAGAGTGGAAGAAGCTCCTTATAGCACTCAGACTGCGCCACTAAAGGTCATCTTGACATGCTGTTGAAGAGTTCGGCTCTATGTCATGAGGTCAGTCCTGGATGTAGAAAATAGAGGCCTCTTTTGCTATCCTGAGATCCTCAACCTCTGTGGGGTCTAGTTCTGAGTCATCCTCCTTCTGGTGGTCTTTATCTGACATGCTCAATCTTCTCCTACAGTAGTGGGACCTTTCCCTTATCAAACGGAGGGGCAGAATGGCTGGAAATGCTAAGACGGGAGGAAGACCCTGCTCACTAACACTCTACTGGTGGCAGCCCTAGAACTAGAGCTGGTGGAGGTGAGGACTAAGCCTAGGACGGGAAGACGGGGACCGCACATGGAAGCAACTCCATTAAACTGGCTATAGGCGGTGTTCAATCCACTAATAGTACCTGAACCTCCTCAAGTTGTCGCTATCATATCTGCAACTCTATAACCACAGTTCTAGTCTCAACTGGGTCAGCTTGAAGGCTTAGAATGTCAGATGAACTAGCACCCTATACTAGCTGCACCAATATGGTGTCCATCGTCCCTAGAAGGGAACTCAATGCCTCATTAGAGCTCCTGATAGCATCCTGGGTGGCTACACTGCATGCTCAACAATGGTGACCACAAAGGCCAGCAAATCCTCAATTAAGCTGGCCAGCTGCCTCTCCTCCTAGTCAAGCCTGGCAGCTAATCTGAGCAATGAGTCTCTAAAGCTTAGGAGAGGTCTGGGTGGAGCAACAAGCATCGGTATAGTGGTGGTGGAAGAAGGTTGAGCTCCATGGAAGCGAAATTTGATGGTGTTATGTCTGATACTATCATGGGCTGTGAGGTAGGCTCCTTAGTCTAGATACCCTCACTCTTTAAAGTGGGCCCAACAGGTAATACTGAGCTAGGGTAGCTGGCGGTAGTGACCAATGTGTCATCTCTCATCTTGGTGATATCAATCACCAAAAGATCATCAGTGAATAAGTCCTCTCTAGACAGGATCGATACACCTGCCCTATGGTAAACTATTGTCACCAAGCATGGAAAAGGAAAAGAGGTCATTGTCTATAGAGCTCGCTCCTTAATCTCCAAGAAAAGCATTTGTCCATTATCTATATTCTTTTACGCCAATGTAGCGACCATGACTGGAGCAATGTTTGTTATTTCTCTTAGTCGGGCAAATCCTGTATGTGTGTTACATACTACATTCCACCAAAACTTAGCCTGCAATCATAGGTCTCTCTTTTAAATCTTGGCTGTGTCATGTGCAGTCCATGTGGGAGTCCCCCTAGCAATAACTCTGGCTATCCGCCCCCTTTCTTGGTGTTCCCAAGACACCAACTTATCATAATCAACGATGTCTACCACCTCATAGTCCTCTCTAATGTAGTAGTGATTGATCGCCTTGGAACTAATATCAATTGATACCCCTCTAATCACCACAAACATGAGTGGTTGAACCTGCAATTGCAACACCAGGTTAAACCGCAAAAGGATCGCCCTATATACTGTATAGAACTCGTGGAACAGTGTCTGGATATACTAGCTTGTGAGATGGAAGAGGAAGTCCAACACTAAAAATGCAACTGCTTCATAATGTCTGGATATTAGTCTAACTCAATAACGATGATGGTACGCTCCTCTATAATACTCCTGCGGGGCTTCCCATTGTGAGCCCTACACCCTTCTAAGTATCTTTCTCAGGCACCTAGCACTTCCCACCTCCTCATGAACATATCCTCCCCTTGTTTTGCCGTTGCTCAGCTGAATCTGCTTGGGGAGGAAAAGGTCTTACTGATGGAGTCCTCTCCTATGAAATCCTCGAAGGAAATATCAATTTGTTGCCCACGTGACTGGACCTAAGGCTGCTCCTCACCAAACTGGGATGAAGATCACAGAGACAGTGTCTCTATCAATGCCACCCATGCTGAGTGAGTGGGTGACACTACTGCAGCAAATGCAGTGATCCTCCTGTTGGCTGGAGGCTGGTACTAATCCCTATCTTTATCCCTAGGTCGCGACCTCTTTGGTGTACAAGCCTTTTCGCCTCTGGGTGCTGCTCGTTTAGGTGCCATTATTTGTGATTATGCAAAAATTGGTCAGTACATAGACATGGAATAATGTGAAAGTAGAAAAATAAATGCAAGGGATGGAGGAAAGAGGACGGGCCATACTTTGAAGAAGTGGCCCATACCTTGTACCATCCCATGAATTCAAAAACCCCAATGTTTTGATTCAAAGGAAAAATTAGAGTGAAGACTGTCTTCTGAAAAGGTGGTTCATTCCCTGAATCATCCCTTGACTCAATATAGTTAGGCCATCTTTTTCAAAGGACGGAAAGAAGGACGATCCGTCTTTTATGATGAAGGTCCGTCACTTTCTCCTCTAATTGGAGAAATTATACAATGCGTTTTGTTGGGCACTTTTTTCTTATGCAATATTAAAGCATGGGATGGAGCATTATCAATCTGATAATCTTATGGAAGAAATAAACACAAATAAGCACAAGAAATTACACAATGATGCCCCATCCAATTTTATAAACTAAATCCCAAGGTCTACCCCCAAATCAACATCCAAATATAGGTTAAAATTACCCCAAGTCAAATATATAACAAGAATCACTCTAATGTTCAAATTGGAATTATAGAATTAAGAAAAATACGTAGATAGAGCAAAATTTTCTTAGTGTGCTCACTAAAAAGGTGCAACAACTCTATGTGCGTGTGTGTGCGAGAGAGTAGTAGGTGATTCCGGTGAAGCTTGAAGCAATGGGAAACAATGGAGGTTTCTTTTGCAAAGAGAAAGACGGGAGGAGATAAGTGGAACAAAGGGAGTAAGAGTAGGATGCTACACACATTCAAAACACTTATATTTTTTAAAAAAAGAAGTGGATCGGGTCGATACTACCCATGGGTGTCTTTTTTAAAAGCGGACCCAATTCTCAATAAAGATCTAACCTGGTGTAAACCTAAAAGACCCCTCAAAATTTTAAGCACAAAAGATGGTCCAATGGACGGACCGTCTAGCTATAGTACGGTCCGCACAGTGGACCATCTTTTGACTTTGCTAAACCCGAACTTGATTCCAATTGATGGTAGGATGGACAGTCCTCCCTTTAAGATGGCGATCCTTCTTTCTATTTGAATCAATTCTCTCCATCTTTCTAAGTTTACCTGCATACATCAATACACATTAGTCCAAAATACTTAGGTGTCCTCTCAAGAAACGCTTGAGTTAACATCACAGCACGATGCGGATACTACACATAGTATAGCATCCCTTGGGTTGCCTCTCAAGAAGCACCTGATTTAACTTCATGGAACGGCGTAAAATACTTGAATCAAGTAAATGGTGAGTTTCCCTTAGGAAAAGACTTCCTCACCCTTTTTCTACCTTTCGAGTCACAGCATTAATGCTTCACCCATTTTGTTTTGGCCTTCTTTTTTTTATGATGCCTTGGCTATATGATCAGCTCCTCCTACTTCATTTTCAGCAATTCTAGCAACACAAATATCCCCCAACTCCTATGGATAATAAGTGGCCTTTCCCGACTTTGAAGGTGATACTTTCATTCTTGACCCGGAACATAATGTCATACTTTTTCGAGTCCATAAGTGCTCTCCCGGTCGCCAGAAAAGGTATCTAAAGGATGAATGGTATGTACATATCCATATCTCAATCCAACATCACAAAGTCAGTCGGAAACACAAATTTTTTGATTTTTACCAATACATCCTCCACTATCACTATCAGCGTCTTGATAGACTTATCGGTCATTTGGAGTCAGATGCAGGTACGCTTAAGCATGGATAATATGGATTGCTTGTATATAGATAATGGCATCAAATTTATACTATCCCCATTATCACACAAGGCATGCAAGCAATCATATCTTCTAATTCTGTAAGACACTGTGAATTCACCTGGATCACCTTCTTCTCAACATTAGTGCCGACAATGATGGCATTCAGATAATGTGTCACTAAAATTAATTCTTCTTTACACTTGGTAACTTCCTAGTCAGCAACATCTTCAGGTACTTAGCAAAACCTGGCATCTCTTTAATAGCATCAATAAATAGAACCCAAAGTGTGGCCTTTTTTATTCGCTCAATATGTTTCTCAATCTTTGCATCAAGAGCTTATTGAGCCAGCCTTTGTAGAAAGGGAGGAATTGGTGGAGGAAAATATTTAGTAATATCATCCATGTCTCCCTTGGTCTTTCTCTTCCTTTTAGAAGCAACTGTAGCATCTTCAATAATCTCCTCTATCGGTGGCTTCTTTACTCCATCATCAACACTTACACCGGCATGTGGCTTCATCAACCCATCATTTTTATCAGTACCCTCATGCACATTTTCGGCTTCTCCACCAACCACACCATCCGTAGCCTCACCACCCATGGGTTGCATAATTTTACCACTCCTAGTGACAGTGGCCATATACTGAGCATCAGAAGGGACCACATGTCCCTTAGGATTAGCCACCCTGTCACTCGGAAGGTGTCCCTTCTGTTTGGGGTGGTGTTCATGCAAAAGGTCCCTTACTTGTTGTACCAACTTTAGAATAGAAGCGGTATGAGAGCCAATAATCTCTGTCAGGATCTTTAAGCATGTGTCTGACCATTTCTAATTTGCAAGAACCTTTTCTAACATCCCTTCAAGCTTGGAACTCTCTTTCTCTTGAGAAGGTCCATCCCTCCAGTTTTGAGAACTAAAGGAGGTACCCTTTGGTGGGATATAGAGATTGAAGATTATATTTTGATAGTTTCTATTGTTGTGTCAACCCTTGACTTGGGCCATCATAATCATTCCTATGGTTATATTGACCTTGATCCTAAAGCTGAGGTTGTCATTGTCCTTTCGTTGATATGATGAAGGGGAATGGCCTGATGTTGTTCCGGGTAGTGTGGTTTATAGCCTCCATATGTATTTTCAACATAGTTGACATATTCAACTTGCATGGAAGGTGGCTCTTGGTATGGTTGATATTGATATGGAGGATGGGGGCATCCATGCCCATATTGAGCATCATTCAGGACTTCTTCAACAACATGCACCTTTTTTACGTCAACCTCGGTCAACTTTTTTGGTAAGTAGGGCTATGTTGGTGGGCATGACTGCCATCATCTGATCAAGATCTTGGTTCTCCTTCATCAAGTGAAATAATAAAGGAGTACCAACATTTATCCTCCACTTTGATCTCCCTCATGCCATGCATGGCTGTTCTTTGAAATCCGATCCAAGATAATGATAATACGATTGAAAGTCTTGTCTATGGAGCATCCCCTAGCGGCATTATTTGCAACAAACTATGTTAACGGGTCTAATTTTGTTTGAAATTTTTCAAGTAAAATATATTCGGGGAACTCGTGGTTTCATTTCCTACTTATGTACTGTTTGAAACATTCCAAGCTATGGAGCTATCGAAAATAAAAGATCCCGCTGCTTCACCTTCTTATTTGGCTTGAACCACTTTCTGAGAAAGACATTCACAAGCTCTTACCATGTATGGATTGAATTCAGAGGCAACCTGTGCAACCACTTTCTAGCTTCCCTAACTAACGAGTATTTGAATACCCTTAACTGAATGGCATCATCGGATATGTTGTTATGTTTGTGGAGGTTGCACACATCCAAGAAATTCTTCAAATATTAGTGAGGATTATTGTCGATGGAGTTGTGGAGTTGGCCCTTCCCTTTAAACATTGTGTATATGATACAATCTATTTTAAAAGATGTAGCATTTACACTAGGTGGAATACTGGAGCTTACATAGTCAATCTCACCGTTGACTTCCGCAATCATATTCTCTACCTCTCTTGAGAAGAGCCATGATCCTGTTTCAAACAAAAAACTCAAATCAAAAGAGAAAGAATAGATCTATCAAACAAACTAATCGACAATGCTAGATAAGGAATATGTTAAAATCCCCGAAAACGGCACCATAAATATCATCGTTGCTCAAATCGACTCCAATCTTTAAAAGTGTGAATGATCGATGCAGATATAATACCGAACTAAGAGTTGGGCTTGAATTCACAGGGACTTTGATAGACCTAAACTATTAGCACTTATCAATTTAGATTTGAGAGTTTAGAGGCTATTCTAATTAGGATTAGGAGAAATATAGCTATAACTAAGGAATGTAAATTGATTTAGATTGTAATCAAATAATGAGAAGTGTTAGGGAAGTGATTCCAATTTTGGATCGATCTCCCTAAATCACTCAATATGGGCGAATTGAGAATGGGCTATTGATGAACATGCAAGAAATCACTTAGGCAACCAATGGGTATCTTTCAATAACACCAATGGTGTCAATCTACCTCAGTTTTATTAAATTGAAGTGATCTCCTTTCTATCCAATTGCATTTTTTCATTTAGAATTTATCCTAATGTCTAGGTGAATCCATTAAATAAGGGTTAGAGCTTTGAGTTATTATTGACTGATGCTAACCCAATCTAAATTGTCTCTTTCAAGCATAATAAAGATAATTGAATGACTTTCATCATCAATTACACTTTACAAATCACAAATCAATCAAATATTCTTAAGACCATAATCAATTTTACCCAATTTAGATCATTAGGGATCACAACCCATTGGTTCATAACCCTAGGTATGGGTTTAGCTACCCATAGCAAGGAGAAAATAAGAAAGTGAGTAATTTAATATTCTTACCAATGAAATTACAATTGGAGAAGAAAACTTAAATTGATGAATTTAAAATTTACAATTACAAGAAGGATCTACTTTCTATGCTATCTATCTATGATAAACTATGAACTATTATATCTAGGATCTGATATGATTCAACTCTATAAAAAAATACTATTTATGCTAAATCTCAAAAACCTAATTCATTTAAAATTAGAGGGCCCTAATATGCAGGAATGGACTGTCCTTTACTTTGTTGATTAAAATGGGGTTATGCTAAGTTACTCTCCATCTATTAATTGGAGGACCGTCTTCTAAAAAGATGGTTCATCCTTCATGTCGTCCTTTCACTTTGAATATTTATGGTCGAGTGATCCATTTTTCAATGACAAGTCGTCTCCTAAAAAGACGGTCCATCCTTCACCTTGTCAGCTTCTAACCACTTAGAAGTGATTTCTGGATCAAGAAAGACTTGATGAACATTTAAAGGTGTAGACCGTCCTTTTGAAAGATGGTCCATCCTTTGCTTTTTCTTTTGTCTAGATTTGTGACTTTAACTCCTCTTTTCTTCATTTCACTTGGATTCCTAAAACATAGCTTAATATGGTCAATTTTGACGTAAAATAGTGCCTAAAGACATGGAAAACTATATGAAATGAAGCAAAGAACGCAAACTCTCGAAACATCAGAATGCAAGGGTAGATAAAAGTTGAATATATTCCTCCGGTAGAGACAACCTTATTAGAACATGTATGTTTTTTAATAATCCAATGTTGAAATCCCCTTTGATTTCACACTGTCGCGGGATGATTTTTCTCAACTCCTTCATGTTTGGCTTCCCATAGTAGAATTTCCCAATAACGACATATTGGAGATTCTCCTGGATAATAAGGTTTCATACTTCAAATGCTTTTCAAGTGATGTTTAGTTCTTCGTAAAGCATAACCATTGGCTTTGGAGGAACTATAATTTGTACGTTATGTTTTGTGACTGATTTTAATGGATTGGCGTAATTGATTTCTGGTTGTGTTGTTATTTGAGTATGAGTAATGAAGAGAGTAGGTGGGTCAACCCCCATTGAGGGTTGCCAATCGGAGGAGGTGGCCATATTGGCTAATGGCGATAGGCAAATTTAGAGCGGTAGGCATGTTACACCCCGTAAAATTCCCAACACATAGATGGCCTATTCACGTGTTGGTTAAGAGTATTTGAAAGCCATACATGCTAGAAAAAAGCTCGGGAAAATACCGGACAAGAAACCTGTCGAACCATCGCGGAAGGAGCCCGGGCAGAGCCCCTCCGCGATGGCAACGTGTCACGGAGGTGGAGCCTCCGCGTTGGCTCCGTGACACGTTGGCCCTGTCCAGGCCCAAGTATATAAAGCCT
>JACEIK010003123.1:107312-141929 GCA_018107945.1 Datura stramonium | reverse complement strand
TGAATTAGCCACTCATTTGTGGATTAAACATCTTCAAACAAGTAGAATTCATACAAGCAATTGAAATTAAAGAGAAAAAGGAAGAGAATTAACCTTAGAATTTCGTCCTCTCAACTGCCTGCTAACCACGTTCTTGCTCCAAAATGTCAGAATGTTTAAAATAAAAGCTAAGTGTGCTATTTATACTAGTGGGAATTTTTCCCGGAATAACAAGCAACGTGGCATGGAGTGTATCGCGGAGCACTACCTCTGTGCCACGGTGCTATTGCGGACCCCCACTAGAACTCGGCTCACAGGTACATGCACCTCAGCGTGGCACGACATGTATCGCGGAGCATTGCCTTCGTTCCACGGTGCTATCGCGCACCTTCACTAGAACTTGAGGTTCTAGGTAACACCCTCAGCGTGACATAGAGTGCATCACGGAGCACTGCCTCCGTGCCACGGAGGTAACGCGCACCTCCACTGGAATTTGACACAATTTATCCTCCCAGGCAGAATGCCTCCACGATGGTAGCATGACACGGAGCCATCGCGGAGCCCCTATTTTTGCCAACTTCCCTTGTCAACTTTCACTTCTTGCTTCCGAGTCCATTCTCACACTTCACCAACTTGTAGATTAGCTTCCAAAAATTCCTTCTAACTGCAAAACAACAGTAATCACGTTGGTTAGTATAAATTCACATTTACCTAAGAATCACATAAGAATGTACACATAACAATAGATAAACAAGTAGAAATGAAGTATTTGAGTATCACTTTGGCATGAAATTCTGCCCAAGATCAATAATAACTCTCTCAAATGAACTCAGAGTTTAATGATTATTGTTGCTATCATTCAAAAATCATGATATAGATCTATTGGATTAATTAAAACACCATTCGAAGATCATTAAGGAATTATATAAGTCCACCACCAGTCTAGGGATCAGGTCCTTAGGTTAGTTTAATCGAGTTCAGAACACACAAACAAATGTTGTAACAAGAATGATGACACATAGTATTTACATGAAAACCTCCTTGCTCAAGGGAGGAAAAACCATGACCTACCATGTAGAATTTCTCAACAGCTTCACTAACACTCGAGCAACAAATGATTACAGACTCTTGTAATCCTATAGGATTAAACTCTTAACCCAACCTTCCTTGAAGTAACAGTACTACAAGGCTCCAGTGCAATACCTCCATTGCTATATCTACCAGCTAGCTCTAACTAGAAATATAAGGCTAACTCTAGCCTATAATAAACAAACTCTAGCTGATGACTTCTCTAAGACATTTGACGATTACAAGAAGAAAATACATACACAAACTTTATGTATTCAATTTTTACAACTCCATAAACAATTGTAACAATAGCCTAAGACAAAGACAAAAGAGCCCCGAGCTTCAATGGTTGTCACAACTTTGCTAGAAATCAATTGCCCTCCTGTGAGAGAGTGTATGTCTTCTTTAATAAAAAAGCTTGAGAATTTTGGTTGCCAAAACTAGGATAAGTATTAGACACACCAAAAACCTAGAAATGTTTTCATTGGTCTAGTACAGTTGACCTACTGGCATAAGGTTGTTGCTCTACTATTGTGCTGCTGCAGGGCATACCAACTTTTTGCAGAGACAGTATGTTTGATAGTTGTACTCACACTCCCACCAATCAGTCGACCTAGTCCTTTCCATGGGATCATAACGAGGGATTGGATCCCTGCATGGGTTTGTCCATCATCAAAATCAAGAATCTAATAATTTTCCCTTTTTTGATGATGATAACCACCCATATCTATAAAACCCCAAAACTTTTCTAGACCAGACTCAGACTTTGCAGGAAAAAAATCCAGAAGAAAATTTGCCTTAGAACGATTGAGACAACGAGTCGTGGTTAGCTCTAACAACTCATTGTGTGAGTCGTGGTCAGCCCGATTTAGTCTTTTTGGAACCAACGAGACAAGGAACTACCCGTTGTGAGAAATAATAAGTCATCCTATCACTCATTGGTCCCCAGCTCAGAAGTCCCTCTTCCAGGACCCCACGACTCAACAATTGAGTCATCGTGTGTTACAACGACTCGTGGTGTGAGTCATTGATTGAGAGCCCAAAAACTCTTTTCAGTGATGACGAGTGGAAACAACGACCTGTTGTATCCCACAACGAGTCGTTGTGACCACTCATGGGGTCAATTTCAATAATCCTTAGACTTGTTCCAGTGAAGGTAACGACTGTACACAACAACCCGTTGGGTCCACCAATGAGTTTTTGTGTTGCCCGTCGTCAAGCCTCCCAGTTTTCTTGTCCAATGACCATAGGAGGAACCAATGACCCGTTGGTTCATCCAATGAGTCATGTATCTCCCGTTTCCAAATCCAGTGAACCCACAACTAATAAAACTGAAACCACACCTCTTAATGAAGTGAGAAGCGGATGTTGTCAATAAAGAACCCAACTAGAGGTTGGGGTCGAACCCACAGAGAATAGGGAGAACTAGATTATAGCCGGTAATTGAACTTGTGAGGTAGTTACTTCAAATGGGGGGATTCTAAAAGAAATAAATAATAAAATGATGTATCAAAATTTTGATGTTGAGTCAATATTAAAGAATAACTAGGGTTTGCGTTCCCCATGGGTTCATAACTGCTTTGGGTATACACGTGATTATCACCAGTACTTACTTAGAGAACTGATAACTTAGGTTCATTCAAACGACCGACCAATCCCTATTGAATGACTATACTCAATCACTTGACCAAGTCTCATGAGCGGTTTCAAGCTATCCGTTATCACTATGTTTCAGATTTAACTATCCTGCGACCACAACTCAAGTTAATACAATGATTATCAAAATCAAGGCTCTATTTTAATTCTCTTTTCCTAATCTCTACCTCTTCGACCAAAGCAAGTAAAGAATTCGGGCAGGTCCTAACGTTGTGCACCGTTAAGAAACATTTAAGCATGAAGAGAATACAATATAAGTATTTGTATTGGTTTTAAAATCACTTTGTGTAACTCTAGCTTGTTAATCCACCATGGTTCCCACAACCCTAGCTATGGAGGTTTTAGCCTCTCATAGTTGTAAGGTTGTGAATTGTATTCATGATTAAGAACATAAATCATACTTATAAGAATGACTGAGTAAAACACTTCCTTTAATTAATCAAAAAAATCTTGAAGAACAAGTAGCACAAACAAGATAAATCTAAGAAAAGGTTGATCACAAGTTGAATCAACTCAAATCCCCTACAAATCTCTTCCCTCCTTGTCTTTTTTGTGTCTTTTTTACTTGTCTACAATTGTCTCTAGAAAAATGAAACCTAAAATGTATTTATATAGAAACAAGAATCCTTTTCCTAGGCTAACTGGATGAATTTCCATATCTGGTGCCGCAGTCGTCACGGGCCATGTTACGATCCGTAGCAGCTTCCTACGACCCGTAGCTTCCTATCGTACCTTGCATTGTTGGTTGAATTTTTTCTAAGTGTTGGATCCTGGTATGATTCGTACCTCCATCATACGACCCGTACTGAGCTCCCATGGTTTGATTCTGAAACTTTGAAATTCTTATGAAGTTCATCATGACCGTCATGGTACGATTTGTACCTTCTTCCCACAGGTCGTATTGTCTTTCCGTAGTAGGAGTCAGCACCTTATGAAAATTTTCTGGATCTTTTCTTGATTTGATCACCACAACTCGTACCAGCTTGGTACGACCCGTACTGAGACTCGTACATTCAATCTCTTCAACTTAGCCTTATGCATCTTTTCACAACCATCAGTACGACTCATAGGTCCTTCCTACGGCTTGTACTGTGGTCTGCAATCTGAGCATATTTTGCATCTTTCAGGATTTCTTTTGCAATTTTTAGATTCAACACTAATTCATACTGCAACCAAAGGAAAAGTGTCTTATATACACATAAACACACCTAGTCCATGCTATTTCTTAGTTTTGAGCGTCGATAGTGCTTTAAATATACAACACATCAACACACCCTCAACTTAAAACTTTTGCATGTCCTTAGACAAAGAAAAGAACAAACTAAAACACGACGCTCAACTAGAAAATAAACTAAAGATACTACAACCAATATTCAAACAAACTTGCACTTTCTATACAAACTCTATTGGCCCTTTCTCATGGAACAACATCAGCTACTGTATTACAAGCAACCTCAAAACATCATAAACAGGGATCCAAACATGTCATTCATCTATCAACAGGAAATCAAGTCATCACCAATATTTTCCACACAGACCAATGGTAAAAGAAAACATAATCCATGTACCCTCACAAAAATGAAGTCCCCACTCAGATATGAGATGTCAAATATAATGTGGGACTAAGCAAGTAAGGCACTCACTCTCACAAAGAAGTTACAAGTATTATGTGTTAAATACCATAGGCTTGCCCTTATTTTCTCTGCTTTGGTTTATCAGATGGTCGGGTTAGGATCACTGTAGGACTTGATATGACTTGTAATGTAGGCTCAGGGCTGGATATGGTAAAGATGAAAGATTTTATAAGTGACTATTCCTTTCTTGGCACTACATACGTTAGCTACATCATTCACCTATTTCACCCTTTTATTCTTTCATTCCCTTTTCTTCCCTTTCTCTCCTTTCTATACACATTTGCATGGGTGTGGTGAGTTTTCAACTTTTTCAGCATTTTCAAAATTCCTTTGGCTTTCTTTTTCAAAATTTTCAGCTTTTTTCATCTTTTTTTCATCATCTCACCACACTTCATTCTTCACCATTACTTTTTTCTTTTCTTTTTTTCCTTTCTTCCGTTCCCACCTTTTATGCACCCCTACTCTAGCCACTCTCAACTTAAGCATTTTGCTTATGTTGACATTCACAATATCCAAGGAAGGACTAGAGACAAAAGAGGTTCATTACAAAAAATGGGTACGGTTAATCGGTAAATCAAAGAAATCATGGTCTATTAAGGTTCAAACTTGGGATCAAGGGATTCATGCACTTTTGGTAGGGTAATATAGGCTAAAAGTTAGCTAAACAAAAAAGTGTCCTATGACCATATCCTAATCAACCATCCTTAGCCTATGCAAAGACCAACCAGACAAGTTCTACATATTCAACACAATACTGAGCTGACTACTATACCTCACTCACACATGGTACATGAACTATTGTCACCTCACCTGTCCGGTTTATACATGGCTTAAAAAAACTACTCATGTTGACAAACTAAATGACATCAAAAGATCCACAACAATCATGCATGTTGTCACAAATACATAGCTAATTCATCAAAATTTTTTAAACAGGGTCATTTTTTTTCAAAAACCAAAACTAGTACATTTTTATTGGCTAGACTCCTAAGCTACTTTATAATTGAACAAAAATCACAAACTAAAAATAATAAAAATCCTACACATGTCGGTTCTACTAGATAGCATGCCTGAGGGAAAAGAAACACAATAAGAAAAATCCTCAAACGAACCAAAAATCCCAAGTACACCCCCACCCCTTTTTCAAAAGTAAGCTTTGTTCCCGAAGCATCATTTGGAAGAACATAGGGAAGAGAACATACCTATTTCGCACTAGGCGCTCGTTTCATCTCGAAGGTGGTACCTACATTGTAGTAGTTGCGCTAGTGGTGGCCGGCGCACTCAATTGTGTGTCAATAGGGGGAGTGGTCCCCCCTCAGTAGTCGTGGCAGCTTGGACGGCCTCTGAAATTTTCGGGGCTGAATGTGGCACTCCCTAAGGGTCATGGCCACGGGCAAGCTCGGGCTGAGGTATGGTGGAGCTGCCTTCTCGTCTAGCTCTCTCATGCAGCTCAGTCATATGTGTGTCATGAGTCTGCATGCTCTTTACTCTAGCCCTTTTGTGCTCTTTTCTCTCCTTCTTTCTTCTTTTTCTCAAACTCTCCTCACTAGCATCGTCAGCATCTCTTTTCTTCCTTTATCACCAGTTGTGGTCGGCTACCAATATGCTACCAAATCAATATCCTCATCAAGCTCAGTATCTAGGCCCGGAAGAGTGGGGGCTACTAAAACTGTTGCCTTTCATGATGACAACTCAATTACTTGGTTCCGAAGATCCCCAACTCCACACAGAGATTTCTGGTATCGGTATTCTCCTCCATTCTCTCATTGAATAGGTTCTTAAAATTATCTAGGCGAGCATGTAGAGCATGAGCTGTTGTCTCTATCTCTGACTTGACCCATGGTTTTACATTATCCATCACGGCCTGAATCTTACGCTCCACCATGGTCAATCTCTTAGCTAGCTTTTGGAGGAAGTCCTGTGGTACCAAAGTATATCCTGCTGGTGTCTGGGCCTACATGCTGGGAAATGGTGTAGCTGAGGTGCTGGGAGCTAACTCTGGATGACAGGCATCTGTAGGCGGTGTCTCATTTTGCTCCTGTGTAGTGGGGACATTCACCTGTACGTCCCCTGCTGGCTGGGCTGTTGGGATAGCTGTGGAAATTCTAGATCTGCTTACTGGGTTGATCTCATCCCGATAAGGCCTATATTTGCAATCCTTTTGCCCCCAATCAATCGCTTGTCACCCCATGAAACTTCTGCCTCCATACATAATCTGAAAACAAGACTCAAGAATGGGATAGTAGTACTTACTCCCACCGCCCAGTCTCATATCTCATCCTCTATGATCCTTAGAATATTGATGGGGTAACGATACATGAGGCATGCAACCAAAGATGCTCTGTCAGCACTCAGTGTGTTATCGTTGACCATAGGTGCTAACTGATGGCGCACTAGTGTCCATCAGACTTTTTCAATGAAGTTCAGTGAATTCTTGGTCACCTGCTTTCCACCTGTAACCCATTCATCTTAATCTTTGTCCTCAACAATCACCCCTGCTAGCCATTGCAGCTGCCTTTGTCGCTCTAGCATACCCAGGGATCTAATCTGCTTCATTGACTCCCCCCTTTAATCATACTCTGACATCATCCTGGTAAGCACAAATTGTGGGCCGTACAACAATTGAGCAATGGTCCGCTCGGATATATCAACTTCTCGACCTCAGACTATAACACTCTCCAGACGATGCTGGTCTTTTATCTTTTGTCCCTCTTTTGCCTTCACCTCCATGGTGGCCAAGTAGTTGGCATAAAACTCTTGAACTATCTATTTTGTGTACTGTGTTGGATTCTTGGCAATCCACTCAAAACCGTAGAAGCTAAAAATCCACTTCATCTCCTAAACATCATTCAATGTGTTTGTGAGGATCCGCAGTTCTTCTTGAATGCTCCTCCGTGGCTTATTTTTGGCGGTGAGAGAGATGCCTTGTTCATATATTTCTTTAGCTCCTGGTACTCTCCACCGGATTATATGGTTTGCTTTGGGTGGGATCTACTCTTGTGCAACAACAGGAGCCTCTTCCTCTGACTCATCACTGCCACTTTCCTTTTCACTCTGGGTCTAGCCTGACCCTTCTTCAGCCTTAGATTGGGGAGCTTGAGCGGATGTGCAGCGGTTGCTTCAGCTTGGGCCTTTGTTTTTCCCCTAGTGGTTCTTGTTCCATCGGTGTCTGAGGTATCTACTTGATACTCCTCAATTGAATCACTAGGTGAGTCTCCTGCCTTGTCAGACTCCGAGTAAGTTGGTTCATTAATCAGTCTCCTTTGGGCTTTTGTTTTGTATGCCCTACGTTTTTATGTCATTGTACCTGTAGAGAAAGAAGTTAGCATTCCGTTTTTGAAAAAGAAGAATTAGAAAGGAGATATTCTGAATTTCATCACGGGTCCTCACTACGGGTCATACCATGAATGTACGACTCATGAGAAGTCCTAGAGTTGCAACATTTGTCAGTATGATTCGTACCATAAAGGTACGATCCGTACTACGAGTCATCTGATGAAGCCCGACATATACTATTTTTCTAAATTTTTCCATGACTCATGGTACGACCCATAGGTCGATTCCACGAGTCATAAGAAGGACATTTTCATTCAACTATGCTTAGTTTGGTAGCATGAGTGCTCAGTACGACTCGTAGTGGCAACCTACGGTCCGTACCATGCCTCATACCACTTCAAATTTTCTTTTCTCAGTTTGCAAGGATTATTTTTCAATTTTTAGGTTACTCAGATTTCCCCCCAAGTCTGGGCACATCAATGACTCAGTTTAACCCAAGCCCAATCCTCCCCTTTTTAACCTACTAACCGCAACTCAATAAGTTTCAGAACCTCAATTCATCTAGAATCTGGCATGCTTTTAGTCAAAGAAGCACAGTAACAACACCCTGATTATTGTCTATTTTCAAAATCAAATTTGAAGCCTAGTGACTGACTCACAGGGGTTTTGACACCATCAACCTCAATATGTGACTCTTAACAATGTTTAACACAACACACTTACTTTCTTGATGCTTCATCAACTATAAATGACAGTCTAAGGTTTTCTGAGCTTAGGTCGAGCAAGAATTTTTCTTGCTTCTTTCGGTGTTATTGAGTTACGGGTAGGAGATGTGAGGTTGAGTCATGTGTTTGAATGCTTGAGCGTGGGAAAAGGGGTTTATGGGGTTTAAATAGGTAAGGGAAGATTTTAAAAAAGATTTGGGCCGAGTCGGGTATTAATGCCAATTTTAACCCGTCACGACTTGTACCACTAGTCGTAGGAAGAACCTACGGCTTGTCCCCCTGGACTCGTATGCAACCTGTTAATGAAAACTTACCTGGCGGCCTATGAATACATCCTATGACTCGTACCATCAAGGTACAGTCTGTAGGGTTAATTGTAGGTCAGAGCTTGGGATTATTTTTTTCTGAACCTCACCACAACTACTGCTACGGCTCGTAGGATCTCATCACGGGTCGTACTGAGAGCCATAGAAGCTGATGTTTCAGCCTCCTGTTTTAAATTTTCCCTACACACTGAGCACACATTAGTTCAATCACTTGGGTTACCTCCCAAAAAGCTCTTGATTTAACGTCGCGGCACGACGGAGGTAGCCTGGTTACTTAGACTTCACCAATCTACCACTTGGATTGCCTCCGAAGAAGCACCTGATTTAACATCACGGCACGACGCAAATCTCTTGACTACTTAGAATTCGTCAAGTGATTCATACTCATCCTCCAGTGCTGATATCACACTAAATTCCTTGGGTTGCTTCATTTTCTTGCAGATGTTGAATGTGACCTCTACTTGATTCAGCCTAAACTTCAACAGGTCAGCTTCCACATCTACTAGAGCTCTTTCGGTCGCAAGAAATGGTCTCCCCAAAATGAGGGGGAGCTCATAATCAACCTTGCTATCCAAAATCATGAAGTCTGCTATGAATATAAATTTATCTACCTTGACAAGCATATCGATCAGGATGCCCACCGGCTTTTTAACTGTTCTATCGGCCATCAGTAGCCGCATATTACAAGGTTTTGAATTATAATCATGATTAAGAACATAAATCAATACTTACAAGAATGAATTAGAAAAACACTTCCTTTAATTACTCAACAAAATCTTGAAGAACAAGTAGCAAGAAAGAGATAAATCCAAGAAAAGGTTGATCACAAGTTGAATCAACTCAATTCCCCTACAAATCTCCTCTCTCATTGTCTTTTTTTTCTCTTTTTTACTTGTCCACAGTTGTCTCTAGAAAAATAAAACCTAAAACATATTAATACATAAACAAGAATCTTTTTCCTAAGCTAACTGGATGAATCTCCATATCTGGTGCCGTAGTCATCACGGGCCATGTTATGATACGACCCATAGCTTCTTATTGTACCTTGCATTGTTGGCTGAATTTTTTCTAAGTGTTGGATCCTGGTACGATTTGTACCTCCATCATACGACCCGTATTGAGCTCCCGTGGTTTGATTCCAAAGCTTTGGAATTCTTCTGAAGTTCATCACGACTGTCATGGTACGACTCGTACCTTCTTCCCACAGGTCGTACTGTCTTTCCTTAGCAAGAGTCAGCACCTTACGCAAAATTTCTGGATCTTGTCATGATTTCATCACCATGACTCATACAAGCTTGGTACGACCGATACTGAGACTCATACATTGCATCTCTGAAAATTAGCCTTCTGCAGCTTTTCACGACCATCAGTACAACTCGTAGGTCCTTCCAACGGCTCGTACTGTGGTCTACAATCTGAGCATATTTTGCATCTTTCAGGCTTTCTTTTGCAACTTTCGGATTCAACACAAATTCATCCTGCAACCAAAGGAAAAGTTCCTTATATCCACATTAACACACCTAAGTCCATGCTATTTTCTTAGTTTTGAGCGTCGATAGTGTTGTAAATCCACAACACATCAAGAACCCAGACAGAAGGACCAACGACTAGTCCCAATGAGTCGTGGTCTCAACCAATGACTTGTTGAGTGACCCGTTGGTCCCCTATTGTGCAGTTTTCCATATTTTATTCCAGGGATATTTTTATAATTTTTCATCTATTTAGTTCCTAAAATACGTCGTTTTAAGCATATTTTCAAAGAATTTAGAGAGGATAAATGGTTCTCCTCCCTCATTCCCCACTTAGACTTTCAGAAAATGTTTGTAGAACCCAAGTTATTCCTCTCAAACAAGAACTAGGGCTCTTTGTCAGTTGCAGAAAGTTCAATTTTTCTTATAAAGGGATTTCATATCTAGGTATGTGGAAATTCAACAAGGGATATGTTCTTCCCTTGTGCCCCCAAAACCCTTCTCTATTTCTTCTATCAGTTACAATCCTCTAAATTCGAAATGTAGAAAGTTTTCAGACAAAACACTTTAAGATTTCAGATGGAATTTTATTTATGATACTAACTAATTTATTATTCCCTATTTCTAGAAATTTTGTGAAACTTGTATCTAGTGGAATGATTTAGCCCTAGTTTATCAGTTCGGTAAAATTAGAATCTTGCGGGTTGGATTAGTTTTCCCTGTAGCTTGATTCTATCAATTTTGGGATTCCAATATTGTTAGTATATGTTGAAATCTTATTCAGATACATGTTAGTCCAGTCTCGGTAAGATTATTAGCATACTTAGTGTTGTCCAGAAATGTCAGCTGATCAGTTTGACTATAGTCATTTCTCGAGGTGTTAGTGGTGCCTCCTAGTTATCAATATTAGACTCATATATCATATTTTAGTGGTTGTTTAGACGTTTATGACACTTCTAGATAAGCATCTCTGACTAATCTTAGAACCCCAAGCTTCATATTTCAGTTTGTTCTTTAGATGGTTATAACACTTCCAGATAAGTAGCTCTGGCTAGTCTTAGAACACTAGTTATAGAATTCGGTCTGATAAGACTCTCAGGGTACTTCCAGATATATATTCCTAACTTAGACTTTGACCCTAGTTTCGAGCTATCAGTGTAGTAGTCCGTTTAGGTCTATCCAGTAGGAGTAGGACATAGCATCGAGCAGATCGGGGTTCCAGCACACCTAGGTTCTCCGAACTACATTGCCACCATAGGTTATTTTTATTGTCCTTATGGCCCCAGACTTATGATCACCCAGTTCATGCATTTATACCCTGTCAAGGTATATTGGGTCCTACCAATGGGGTGTATACATCAGACTCCACGTCTAACTCACGTGGTTATATTCGGTTATAAACTCTCCCACTAGTCCGTACAGTCTCAATTAGCTCAGTTCAGAACAATTCAGGTTATTCAATTCAGATCAGTTCAGTACAGTAGTTTAGATCAATATCTTTGACCATCAGACAGGGTCATTTTGACCATCTCAGTATATTTCACTTTATTTAGTTTTAGCATTTCAGTTGGTCATTGCTTGTCATTACATTTTAGTTATTTATTCTCCATGTTATGCTTTCTCCTACTTACTTAGTACATTCAAAGAACTGATGCATACCTTCTATGTTGTATCATATTATGATACAGCTGCAGGTTCTCAGTCTCAACACTATTAGTAGATCTTATCCAGGAGTTATAAGCTGCACTAGTGGTGAGTCCTCGTCTTTCGAGGCTGATGTTTATTTTTATTTAGTTATTTTTCATACAGTTAGACTTTAGAGTTAGCTGGGGGTTTGTCCCAACAACTCATCAGATATAGATGGCTTTAAGACATAGACTCATACTTTCAGATTTGTTTTCCAGATATATAAATTTTTATTATTTAGTTTTCCTTAAATGGTTTTATTATTTAAGCTTCCTCTATGATTTTACTCAGATTAACCATGTTATGATAGACCATGGGTTGACTTGGGATTACTTGTGACTCCAAGTACCGTGTCTCGTCTAGGGTATAGACTCAGGTTGTAACAACTTGATATCAGAGCACTAGGTTTAGAGTATCCTAATATGTCTGAAAGCCGTGTTAAGTAGTGTCCTTTACATTGGTGTCAAGCACGCCACATTTATGAGGGGGAGTCTATGAGACGTTACTAGGAAAACCTCCCTTTTATTCATACTCTTTATTGTAAGTTGAATTTCAATTCCATAAACATTCTCCTAACTAGTGCTCTATTTTGATTCAATGAAATCATGCCTCCATGACGCAGTAACAGAAGAAGGGCCGGTAGTGCTAACTGACCTGCCCTACTAGCTCCAGCAGCCCCTCAGGATGACCCAGTGTCTTCAACAGAGTTTAGAGAGGCAATCCAGCTACTGGCACAAACAGTCACGAACTAGGTGAATCAGTGGGTGGTTTCGTTCAATACTAATGGGTCCGCAGTAGCTGACAAAGTTCGGGACTTCACCCGAATAAACCCTCCAGCCTTCCATGGATCTAAGGTGGAAGAGGACCCACAGGAGTTCTTGTATGAAATTAGGAATATCACCCCGAATAATGGATGTTAGCTCCTCTAAGAGTGTTGACCTTGATGCCTACCATTTGAAAGGGGTATCCCAGATCTGATACGATCAATGGAAGGAAGGGAGACCAGCGGGAGCAGAACGGAGGAGTGGGATAAGTTCACAACAGTCTTCCTAGAAAGATTCTTCCCTCGGGAGCTCAGGGAGGCTAAGATGGCAGAATTTATGAATCTAAAATAGGGCAATAGGACGGTGAAAGAGTATGCACTGGAGTTCACACGGTTGTCTAAATATGCTCCGGAGATGGTAGTCAAGCCAAAGGTTCACATGCTGAAGTTCATCAATGGAGTATCGAACTTGGTTCTCAAGGAATGAATGACTACAATGCTTATCAAAGATATTGACCTCTCCATCCTCATCGTTCATGCTCAACAGATTGAGGCAGAAAAGCTAAAAGACTTGGAGTGGGAGAACAAGTGGACAAGGACTGGTCAATCATATTATAGCCACCAGAGGTCTGGCAGTAGCAGCAGCAGCAGGAGAGGGCTCCCCGACCCACTTTAGCCAGCGCCCTTACTTTCCGATCTCGCAAGGATCGGAGGGGTGGAGCATCTGGATCATATTCCCAGAGTCACAACACCATAAACCACTACCCAACTTTCCCTAAGTGTGGAAATAACCATCCAGGGGAATGCCTTCAGGACCAAGAGGGTTGCTTTCGGTGTGGACAGTTAGGTCATGGACTCAAAGAATGCCCGTCAGCAAGATGGGGGAGATCAAAATACACCACTTCAACAGCTCCAGCAGGTCAACCAATTTAGTAGGCCAACACTTCAGGTATGGATGGCGACCAATGCCAAAATCGTTTTTATGCTTTGTCCTATCGTCAAGATCAAGAGAGCTCACCTAACATGGTCACGAGTATGTTATGCCTTTTCCATCTAGATATGTATGACCTACTAGATCCATGAGACACATTATCACTCTTGACTCCCTATGTAGATGTCCAGTTTGATATCTTTCCAGAAGTCCTCTCAGAACCATTCTCAGTATCTACCCCAGTTTGTGAGTTAGTTAGAGCCAACCGGGTGTATAGAAACTACCTAGTCTCAATCTTGAATAAGGTCATTCTAGCTGATCTTGTAGAGTTAAACATGGTTGATTTCAACCTCATTCTCGGCATGGATTGGTTACACTCTGGTTATGCCTCAGTCAACTACAGAACTAGGGTCGTCAGATTTTAGTTCCATAATGAGCTAGTTTTAGAGTGGACGGGCAGTAGTTTAGCACCTAAGGGTCGAATTATTTCCTACCCTAAGGCCAGAAAGCTTATTTCTAAATGGTGTATTTATCATCTAATTCGGGTCAAAGATTCCAACTCCGAGACCCCGACTATTCAGTCAATTCCAGTTGTCAGAGAGTTTCCTGATGTGTTTCCTGAACATCTTCTCGGAGTCCCTCCTGAGAGGGAAATAGACTTCGGCATAGACCTTCTCCCAAACACTCAGCCCATCTTCATCCCTCCTTATAAAATGGCTCCAGCTGAGCTTAAGGAGTTGAAGGAGCATCTAAAAGACCTCCTTCATAAAGGTTTCATCAGGCCTAGCTTCTCTCCATGGGGTGCTCCAGTATTATTTGTGTGAAAAAAAGACAGTACCCTTAGAATGTGTATGACTGCCATTAGTTAAATAAGGTCATAGTTAAGAACAGGTATCCGCTACCTCAGATTGATGACTTTTTTGATCAGCTTCAGGAAGCCAGTTGTTTCTCCAAGGTAGATTTCAGTTCAGGATACCATCAGCTAAGGGTCAGAGAATGTTACATATCGAAAATAGCTTTTAGAACTCGGTATGGTCACTATGAATTCATGGTTTTGTCTTTCGAACTAACTAATGCCCTCACAACTTTCATGGACCTGATGAATAGGTTTTTCAAGCCATATATAGACATGTTCGTCATTGTATTTATTGATGACATTCTGGTATACTCCAGAAGCGAAGAAGAACATGCTAACCATCTGATGATAGTGCTACATACGCTTAGCGATCGCTAGTTTTTCACTAAGTTTAGCAAATGCGGATTCTAGTTGAAATCTATGTCTTTCCTTGGTCACGTGGTCTCGGGTGAGGGTATTTAGGTAGGTCCTTAAAAGATGGCAGCGGTGAAAGACTGGTCCATACCTACTTCTCCAATCGAAATTAGAAGTTTCTTGGGTCTAATCGGCTATTACCAACGTTTTGTGGAAGGTTTTTCCTCCATTACATCCCCTCTGACTAGGTTGACTCAGAAAAAGGTAAAGTTTCATTGGTCAGATGCATGTGAGAAGAGTTTCTAGGAGTTAAAAACTCGACTCACTACCGCTCCATTGTTATCCTTCCCGAAAGGAATAGATAGGTTCATAGCATATTGTGACGCTTCCAGAGTTGGACTCAGTTGTGTTTTGATGCAATGGGGTAAGGTGATAGCTTACACCTGTAGACAGCTCATGATTCATGAAAAGAACTATCCGACTCATGACCTTGAGTTGGCAGCAGTGGTGTTTGCATTGAAAATATGGAGACACAACCTTTATATTAGGTGGATGTTTTCACTGATCATAAGAGCCTTCAGTATGTGTTCAGTCAGAAAGATTTAAATCTTTTTCAGAGAAGATGGTTGGAGCTATTGAAGGACTACGACATGAGTGTGCTGTACCACCCGGGCAAAGCCAATGTGGTGGTTGATGCCCTAAGAAGGATTTCTATGGGGAGCGTTACTCATGTTAAGGAGAGGAAAAAGGAACTGGGAAAAGTATATTCACAGGTTAGCTTGGTTGGGAGTATAGTTGGTTGATACAGCTAAGGGCGAGTAGTGGTGTAGAGTGGATTAGATTCCTCATTGGTAGTTGAAGTTAAGTCAAGGCAGGATGAAGATCTCATACTGCTTAAGCTGAAGGAGGCGGTTATTAGAAAAGAAGTGGAGACTTTCTCCCAAGGGGGAGATGGTGTACTCTGTTACTAGGGTAGACTATGTTTGCTGGATGTGGGTGACCTAAGACAGCAGATCCTAGCTGAAGCACAAAATTTGAGGTATTCTATCCACCCAGGAGCTACTAAGATGTATCGTGATCTATGAGATATTTACTGGTGGAACGACATGAAAAGTGACATAGCAGAATTTGTGGCTAAGTGTCCAAACTGGCAACAGGTTAAGGTGGAACATCAGAGACCAGGAGGTATGACTCAAGATATCAGCATATCCACATGGAGGTGGGAAGAAGTGAATATGGATTTTATTACAGGTCTGCCTTGTACTCGTCAGCAACAAGATTCATTCTGGGTAATAGTAGACCGGATGACCAAGTCAGCACATTTTCTCCCAGTTAAAAATAAAATTTTAGCTGAGGATTATGCTAGGCTATATATCCAGAGTTGATCAGACTACATGGGGTGCCCTTGTCCATTATTTTAGATAGAGGTACCCAGTTCACCTCTCATTTCTAGAAGTCATTTCAGAAGGCCGGTACCCAGGACAAGCTCAGCACAACTTTTCTCCCCCAGACAGATGGAAAAGTTGAGCAGACTACCCAGACCTTGGAAGATATGCTGAGAGCGTGTGTGATCAATTTCAAGGCCAGTGGTATGATCACCTACCTCTCATCGAGTTTGCATACAACAACAGTTACCACTCCAGTATCCAGATGGCCCCGTTTGAGGCACTATATGGTAGGGGTGCAGGTATCCTATAGGGTGGTTTGAGGTTGTAGAAGCTACCCTGATAGGGTAAGACTCAGATCATGAGGCTATGCAGAAGGTGCAACTTATTAGGGAAATTTTGAAAACAGTGCAAAGCCATCAGAAATCCTATACTGATGTGAAGAGAAGAGAGTTAGAGTTTGCAGTGGATGATTGGGTTTATCTAAAAATTTCACCCATGAAAGGGGTGATGAGGTTTGGGAAGAAAGGAAAACTCAGTCCAAGATATGCAGGACCCTACAAAATTCTTAAGCAAATTGGTAGCGTGGCATATGAGTTAGAACTACCTCCAGAGTTAGAATCTGTACACCCAATCTTCTATGTGCCACTATTGAAGAAGTGCATCAGTGATCCAACTTCAGTTTTGCCACTAGACAATATGGGAATAAAAGATAGTCTATCTTATGAAGAGATCCCAGTTCAAATCCTTAGCCGTCAAGTTCGTAAGCTGAGGAACAAGGAAGTCGCTTCAGTGAAAGTCTTCTGGAGGAACCAGCTAGTTGAGGGAGCCACATGGGAAGTAGAAGCAGACATGATGGCCAAATACCCTCACTTATTCCCTTCCAGTTCAGTTCTAGCATCAAGTGCTAAATCCCTCCTCAATACTAAATTTAGTTCCGTACTCATCATCTCTATTCAGATTTTCTATGTGCAGTCTAGTTGCATTAGCTCTGTTAGCATGGTTAAGTCAGTTCGGAGTAAGTTACTCCTTCTGAAACCAGTGCATAGTCTCAGTCTGGGAATTTCAGCTCTTTTCCCTAGTTTTCCAATAGTTTTATCCTTCATTCGAGGACGAATGATCCCAAAGGGGAGATATTATAACACCCCAAAACTTTCCTAGACCAGACTCATACCTTGCAAGAAAAAAATCCAGAAGAAAACTAGAAAAGTTTCCTCAGAACGATTGAGACAAAAAGTCGTGGTCAGCTCTAACAACTCGCTGTGTCAGTCTTGGTCAGCCTAGTTTAGTCCTTCAAGAACCAATAGGACAAGGAATGACCCATTATGAGAAACAACGATTCGTCCTGTCACTCGTTGGTCCCCATCTCAGAAGTCCCTCTTCTTGGACCCCATGTCTCAACCAATAAGTCATCGTATGTTACAATGACTCGTGGTTTGAGTCATTGATTCAGAGCCTCGAAACTCCTTTCAGTGATGACGAGTGGAAAAAATGAACTGTTGAATCCCACAATGAGTCGTTATGACCACCCGTGTGGTCAAGTTCAATAATCCTTAGACTTGTTGCAGTGAAGGTAACGACTGGACACAACAACCCATTAGGTCCACCAACGAGTTGTTATGTTGCCCGTCGTCAAGCCTCCCAGTTTTCTCATCCAGTGACCACGGGAGGATCTAATGATCTGTTGGGTCATCCAATGAGTCGTGGTATCTCCCATTGCAAAATCCAGTGAACCCATAACCCAGGCAGAAGGACAAATGACTGGTCCCAACAAGTCATGGTCTCAACCTACAACTCGTTGAGTGACCCATTGGTCCCCTACCGGGCAGTTTTCCAGATTTTATTCCAGGAATATTTTTATAATTTCCCACCTATTTAGTCTTAAACTATGTTGTTTTTAGCATATTTTCAATTTAGAGGTGTTAAATGGTTCTCCTCCCTCATTCCCCACTTAGACGTTCAAAAAACATTCGTAAAACCCAGGTCATTCCTCTCAAGAAAGAACTAGGGCTCTTTGTCAGTTGTAGAAAATTCAAGTTTTTTCCTCAAGAGATTTATTTTCCAGGTATGTGGGAATTCAACAGGGAATTGTTCTTCCCTTGTGTCCCCAAAACCCTTCTCTATTTCTTCTATCAGTTACAGCCCTCTGAATTTGAAATGTAAAAAGTTTTTACACAAAACACTTTAAGATTTCAAGTGGAATATTATTTATGATATTAACTTCTTTATTATTCCCTACTTCTAGATATTTTGTGAAACTTGTATCTAGTGGAATGATTTAGCCTAGTCGGTAAAATTATAATCTTGTGGGTTGGATTAGTTGTCCCTGTAGCTTGATTTTATTAGTTTTGGGATTCCCATATTGTTAGTATATATTGAAATCTCAATCAGATTCATGTTAATCCAGTCTCAAAAGATTATTAGCATACTTAGTATGTCCAGAAATGTCAGCTAATCAGTTTGACTATAGTCATTTCTCGAGGTGTCAATGGTGCCTCCCAATTATCAGTATTAGACTCAGATATCAGATTTTAGTGCTTCTTTAGACGATTATGAAACTTCTAGATAAGTATCTCTTACCAGTCGTAGACCCCCCAGCTTTAAATTTCATTTTGTTCTTTAGACGGTTACGACACTTCCAGATAAACAACTCTAGCTAGTTTTAGAACACCAGTTATGAAATCCGATTCGATAAGACTCTCAGGGTACTTTCAGATAGGTATTCCTGACTTAGTGTTGGGCCCCAATTTTGAGCTATCAGGTTAGTAGTCAGTTTAGGACTATCCAATGGGAGTAGGACCTAAAACCGCGAAGACCGGGGTTCCAGCGCACCTAGGTTTCCAGAACTATGTTGCCACCGTAAGTTATTTTTATTGGCCTTATGGCCCCATACTTGTGATCACCTAGTTCATGCCTTTATACCTTGGAAAGGTATATTGGGTCCTACTGATGGGGTGTATACATCGGACTCCATGTCTAGCTCACGTGGTTATATGTCGGTTATAGATTCTCCCACTAGTCAGTACAGTCTTAGTTAGCTCATCTCAGAACAGTTTAGATTACTCAATTCAGATCAGTTCAGTACAATAGTTTAGATCAATATCTTAGATTTAGGATATGTCTTTGACCATCAGACAGGGTCATTTTGACCATCTCAATATATTTCACTTTATTTAGTTTTAGCATTTCAGTTGGTCATTGTTTTTCATTACAGTTTAGTTATTTATTCTCTGTGTTATGCTTTCTCCTACTTACTCAGTACATTCAAAGTATTGATGCATACCTTCTATGTTGTATCGTATCATGTCACAACTGCAGGTTCTCAGTCTCAACACTGTTTGCAGATCTTATCCAGGAGTTATCATTTACACCAGTGGTGAGTCCTCATCTTTCGAGGACGACACTTATTTTTCTTCAGTTATTTTTCATACAGTTAGAATTTAGAGTTTGTTGGGGGCTTGTCCCAACAACTCATCAGATATAGATTGCTTTCAGACATAAACTCAGACTTCCAGATTTGTTTTCCAGATGTGTAAATTTTTATTATTCAATTTTCCTTAAATGGTTTGATTGTTTAAGCTTCTACTATGATTTTACTTAGATCACCAGTGTTATGATAGACCATGGATTTACTTGGAGTTACTTGTGACTCTAAGTACCGTGTCTCATCTAGGGTATAGACTCAGGTTGTGATAATATCAACCACATTTCCTCTTCCTAGCAATGAGATCCAACACAATATCACATAATATCCAAAACTTCCCCCTATCAAAAGCCTTCCCCCTGTCACATATCCTGAGTTCTTTCCCATTAGCTCTCATACTGATATTTCCCCCATTTGGCATCATAAAAAAGAAACCATAGTAAACCTAAGCAAAAAAAATAACAAACATGATAACTGTTGGCCACTAGGGAAACACTAACATGAGTGAGACATAAGAAATGACAGGAGGAATAGACAATAGAAGCCATGAAAAAATGATTTTGCATTCATTAGATTAGCACAACACACAACACATAGAACAGTATAATAAAATACAGTCAGATAACATGCCATAAGAAGGGGAGCTAGGGATATAGAAAAAAAGGGAACTGGGCATAGGGAGCACTAAGGGCATGGAAAACAAGGGTAAAGGCTAGAGTTTCAGGGATCGGGTAGCTTCGGAAGGAGAGAAGATATGCGATCATTGATGGTTTATGATCATGGAGTAGCTTGCAAGTCTGTTTCTTCACCTCCGCTTTCAGTTCCTCATTCTCCTGGCAAAGACTTGCTACTAGACCTGGTTCCTCTGTTGGGTTGGGTTTGAGTTGCACTATTTCTGCCTTTTTTTGGGCCAAAAATCCTTTCAAATGCTCAATCTCAGCATTGGACTTCTCCTGTGAGGTGATGAGGTCGGATACTAGGGACTTCCCTTCACCCCAGCACGTTGAGCACGCAATCACACTCTTCAAGAGTGGTTAGCGTGAACATTTGCTTCTTTATCCCAATAATGTTCTACCCACAGGGCACTTTGAAAAACTCAAAACACTTTGTTCAGCAGGAACCCATAAGCCAGACCATGCTTCCCATCCTTCACAGTCATCACCTTGTGCATGTGCTCAATCACCATATCACAAATACTTATGGGCTGAAAGGTACTCAATGTTTCCATTATGAAAATATCAGAAACACCATCAACAGTCCTCTTCTTATTCCTTTGAACAAGGACCTTATTTACAAATTCAAATATCAATTGATATTCTCCCTTCATCTGTTTCTTAAGCAAACGCTCACCGGTGTAATTTTCAAGCTTACAAATCAGTGAAATGAACCTCCTTTTCGCACATTCATCCTCAGCCGACCAAATCCCCTCAGTAGGAAAACTTAGGATTTCTTTGAGAATCTGTTCATACAACGTGAAGCTTATACCGTTGACCTTAGTAAAAAGCTCTTTCCCATCTTCTGTAAATACAAGTTCATGGTAGAACTCATGAACTCCCTTTTCATGCAACTCAGGTACTGGAGGAACAAAAAGGTGTATCCACGACTAGAAGACAACCATTTCAATCAGCTCTAACATCCCCTCCATTTCAATAATATCGGGATCAAACACTCTCCCATGTATCACCTTCTGAGATGTAAGAATTTGTTGTCTCTCTTCCCTAAAGAGACATAGAGAAGATTTGGGTTGTGGTTTGAACCTAGAAGGGATACCTGGTCCTTTATACTGTGAACTTCGATGAGCTTGAGATTTTGTAAGCTTTCTCCTTTGAGGAAGATCTGGAGCATCTCCCTCTGCATCATCCTCATCATCTACTTCAGTACTGACTTCTAATTGCTTTCTCTTCTTGCGAACTGCAATAGCCTTCCTTTTGAAACATTTTTTGACTATTTAACTAACATTACTTGATCCTTCTTCATTTTCAAACACCTTTGATCTGTGCAAACTCTCTCTTACTACCACATCCTCATCTATGGCCTTACCATGTATCTCATCACCCTCCTGATCTAAAACAACATCTGGCTGAAGTTCCTCTTACTCCTCGACTACTCTTCGCTTTAACTTTTTCCGCTTCGATGTTCTGATTTTATTTTCCTTTAAAGCTTCATCCATCATTTTATTAGTGGATGCTCTGGTCTTGGGTGGATGAACCTAGTCCCCAGACTGGTTTGACTGAAGTCGTGAAGCAATTTTTCGAACCTTCCAAGATAGAGGTTGCTCATCCTCACTATCCTCAGTGACAATGGGATTTCCAAGAATATTCAACTCCTGCAGTGTCCCATCCCATTTGGGTGATGAAGGAAGATCTGGGGAGGCCGGAGAAGGAGAGAGGGTTTCAAGAAGAGGTTCAGATGAAGCAGACTGGGTTTGATCTTTGTACGTCAACCCTGACATGGAGACGAGAGAAGGGGATAAGCAACTAGGTTCCTCCATGGTTACTTCACAGGTAGAAACCCCTGTAGGACCACTAGAGATGAAATCTTCATATGGATGTTCTTTTTTAGGAACATCAAAGGAGGCAATGTTAAGAAGAGGAAGAGAAGCGAGAGGGTAATGGAAATAGGATTTTCTAGAAATCTTTTGCTTAAAGAATCCAAAAGAACATACGACTCAGACACTGAGGTAGTGCGATGTTTAAATCCACAAGAGATGGTTGCGGAGTATAAATGGGGGTTTTAGAGAAAGGGTTTTCAAATGAGGTGGAGGAGGGTGATGAGTCCATAGAAACAGACTTGAGAGGTGAGTAAGGAGTCATATTTTCTTAGGGTTTTGATGGATATGAAGGCTGATACATGATTTTAGGAGATGGGAAATGACAGATGGATATGGAGGATAGGTGATGAAGAAGAAGAGAAAATCACCTTTTTTTAAACTTTTGGCAGAAGATGAATGATTTTGAAATGGAGAACAGAGTTAACAGTTTGAGAGAGAGTTTTAAAAGGGGTGAGTAATGTGTCTAATTAGAGGGAGTGACGATTGGGAATAGAGAGAGAGAGAGGAGATTAATAATTTGGAACCAATTGGAAAGGGCGGGAAATAAGGCAGTCACAGACAATTTCTTATACATGTTCATTAGTGAAGAGTGTAGTGTTATCCTGTAAACAGGACCTAGTCCCACCTCTGAATTTGAATCATATGTGCTAAGGATCTATCTTTACTTCTTCTTGCTTCTGCACATCCACCATATGTGTTATACCTGTGAAGGTATAAAGATGATTTAGACACATCGTTTGAGATCCTGCTAGGATACCTGCAGCCTAATCATAGACAAAAAAGAGAACTTCTTAAGAAAGAATGGAAAAATAGCAATTAATTAATTCATCTTGATCAGCCCTAACTTTAGACGATTTCTCTTAATCTGGTCCCTGTTCAAGGTCTCACTAAATATATTTGCAATCTGATCTTCTATTTTGCAGAACTCCACTCAGATATTTTCCTTCTCCGCATTGTCCCTCAAAATGTGATGTCGGACATCAATGTGTTTAGTCCGCTTATGCTGCACAGGATTCTTATCCATGTTGAGAGAACTTATATTGTCACACAATAATGGTACACACTCAGGTAGTATTCCAAAATCTTCCAGTTGCTGCCTTATCCACAACAATTGAGCACAATATGAGGCAGTGCTACATATTCATCCTCTGTTGTAGATAGGGCCACTGAGTTTTTCTTCCTTGATCCGCAGGAGATCAATGAGGAGCCTAAGAAGTGAGTCATCCCTTAGGTACTCTTCCTATCAACCAGATACCCAGCATAGTCAGCATCAGAGTAGCCAACTAATCAAAAGAACTTCCAGAGGGATAGAAGAGAACAAGGTCCACTGTTTCCTTGAGATATATAAGGATCCTTTTAGCATCTTTGATATGAAACTCTTTGGGACAAGCTTGAAAGAGTGCATACATCCCCACACTGAACACTATATCAGGTCTTCTAGTTGTTAAGTACAAGAGAGAACCAATGATCCCTCTGTACATGGTATCATTCACTGGAGGACTAGGTTCATCAGCATCCAACTTTGAAGAAGTTCCAATGAGTGTATCAATCGGCTTTGAATTATCCATTTGAAACCTCGTGAGAAGCTCCTTGATGTATTTCTGCTGGCTGATCATGGTACCATTTCCAATTTTTCTGACCTGTAAAACCAAGAAGACATTAAGTTCTCACATCATACTTATTTCCCATAAGCTTAGCAAAGTCTCCACACAAGGAATTGAAAGTTGCTCCAAAGATGATGTCGTCAATATAAACTAGAACAATGAGCAGGTTCCTTCCTCTAGTCTTGAGAAATAGGATATTATCAATTTTTCCTCTCTTGAAGTCATTATCAAAAGAAACTTGGATAATCTCTCATACCAAGATCAAGGTGCCTGTTTTAATCCGTACAGAGCCTTGTCCAGTTTTTACACATGATGAGGTCGATCGATGTCCTCAAACCCAGGAAGCTTCTTCACATAGACTTCTTTCTTCAGGTACCTATTTAGAAAGGCACTTTTTACATCCATTTGGAATAATTTGAATTCTGCAAAAGCAATCAGCATTCTAATAGCCTCCATTCTTTCAACAGGAGTGAAAGTTTCATCATATTCAATTCCTTCCTCTTAATTACATCCCTGAACCACAAACCTTGACTTATTTATAGTGGTAACACCTTGTTCATTCACCTTGTTCCTAAAGACCCACCTGGTCCCTATAACTGATCGATCTAAAGGCCTTGGAATCAAATGCCATACCTTGTTTCTCTCAAACTGATGAAGTTCCTCCTGCATTGCATTGACCCATTCTACATCAGTTAGAGCTCCATTGATATTTTGTGTTTGATCTGAGAGATGAATGCTGAGGATGTAAACATAATCTTGGTCTTTGATCTGGTCTACATGTTTGAGTCTAGAGGTGATAATAGGTTGTCCAAGGGATGAGAGTATTTGTGTTTCCAGTTGGATCTCTTTATGGAGGATTCATCATTTGTTGTACCTAGTCCCTCTTCTGGGCTATTCTTTGAGTTGACCCTCTCTTGATGATCTTTTGAGCTAATGTTTTCCCTCTAATTATTTGTGGGAACATGATTTCCTTCCTGCCTTGGAGCCCCTAATATGTGTTTCCCGCTCTCCATCTATTTTTACTAATCCTTCAAGGAGTTCACTATCAAGTGCATCTGTTTGAGTCTGCCATAGCTCTTCAAGCTCTTCATCATTAATTGTGTCCACATTGCAAAGCCTACTGGATTTTCAAATATAACATAAGAACTTTTGTCATGACCCGAGTTTGCACCTTGACCGAGACACGGTACTTGGTGCCACAAGTGACCCCCAGCTAACTCATGGTCAAACATTGCACTGGTAAACTAAGAAAACATAAGCAAAAGCTTCATAAAAATAATTATATAATCAATACTGCTGAAACTATAAACACAACTATATGGAATACTGAATATCTTAGTCTGAAAGCCAACTACTATCTGATGAATTTCTAGAACAAGCCCCCCGCTAACTCTAAAATATGTCTAAAGAATAACTAACTAAACGAAAAATATCGTCCTTGGAAGATGATGACTCACCAATTAATGCTACTGAAATCGTTGGAGAGAACTATTGAATATGTTGTGACTGAGAACCTACTCCTGTATCATAATATGATATAGCATAGGAAGTATTTGTCAATACTTTTAATGTACTGAGTAAGTGAGATATACAATAAGCATGCGAAAATAAACAAATGAACTGAAATAACATGAGATAACCAACAGAATACAGAATACTGATAAAACTGAGCTATAACTGATATGGTCAATAATAACCCTAAATGATGGACATAACATGTCCTGAAACTGAGCTAAACTGAACTGAACTAAAATGAGACTGTATTGACAAGTGGGAGAGTCTATAACCGACATATAATCACGTGAGCTAGATGTAGAGTCCGATGTATACACCTCATTGGAGAAAGCCCACTTGTTATACCCCGAAATCCTTAAGATCAGGCCCGGGAGTTGAAACAGAGAAAAACAAGAATTTATGCCCCAAGTCATAAGACGAGTAGTCCAGTGACTCGTCAGGAACCCCACAACTCGTTAAGAGACTCATGGGGAGAGCTGGGACTTGGTTGAAAATTTGGAAATTTAAGTGACCACGAGTGTGACCATAACTCGTGGTCAACACCACAAGTCGTAATGTGAGTCGTGGTCAAAGGTTGGACAAAAGTTGGAAAGTTTTAAAGTGTCTTAGGGTTTCGAAAATCTGTGTTAAGTAGAGTCTTTTTCATAGGTGTGAAGCGCACCACACTTATGAAAAGACGCTGTGCGATATTTAGGAAATGTTCCCTTCTTTCATGATCTATTTCATACGATGAAATGTCTTTCTATCCTTTTAACTCTTTCTATACGCGTATATAGAATCATGTCTCTTTTTAGAGTTAAGGAAGAAGAAATGGATATGGAAATGGCCACAAGGATGGCAATTGAATCGGGCATCAACAGGCCCCACCATCCCATGAGAACCATATTCTTGAGATGGTTTCCCATGTGAAGTTCAAGGCAGCCATTCAGATGTTATCCTACGCCTTAACCGCCCAGGTCAATCAGCAAGTGGTAGTGCATGTCCCTCAGAACGGGAATGCAGCAACAACAAGAGTTAGAGATTTTCTGAGGATGAACCCTCCCGAGTTCCTTAGGTCAAAGGTGGACGAGGATCCACATGAGTTCATTGAGTAGATTTTGAAGATCACCCAGATTATGGGGGTGACTGGGGAGGAGTGTGCTGATTTGGCCTCATATCAGTTAAAGGGGTCGCGCACATTTGGCTCAAACAATGGAAGGATAGTAGGGTAGTCGGAGCAGGCCTTATCAGTTGGGATGAGTTTCATGCCGCTTTTCTAGATCGGTTCTTACCTCGTTAGATGAGGGAGTTAAAAGTAACCGAGTTTGTGAATCTAAAGCAAATAAAGATGACGGTTTAGGAGTATGCCTTGGAGTTCACTCGTCTATCCAAGTATGCACCTGAGATGGTGGTGGACCAGAGAGCCCGTGTGAGCAGGTTTATACATGAGATAACAGACTACTTGGTCAGGGATTGCCGGACTGCGATGCTCCTTCAGGACAATGACTTTGCTCAGATAGTCCTATGTGCCCAACAGATGGACGCAGTATAGATAAGTGAGCGAGAAAGAGAGGACAAGAGGGCCAAGACTGATAGCTTCGGATTATCCCAGCAGAGAGTTAGTGGGAACCATCAAAAATGCCACCAGAGATTTTCAACCCCAATTCCTTCGACTATGAGTGTGCCATCCAAGTCTAGACGGATCAGAGGGGACGAGCATCAGGATTGAGAGGTCAGAGTAGCATACCCACAGAGACCAGCCCTCCAAAGTGTAGCAAATGTGGTTGGTGACACACAGGATAGTGTTTTGCAGGTACAGGTGCTTGCTTCGGGTGTGGTAAGCCTGAACACATGCTTAGAGATTGTCCAACAGCCAGGCAGGGTCATGAGAGGTGTCGAGGCCTAGCTTCTAGTTCAGGAGCTCCACCAGCATGCCCAACTCAGTAGGGGCATCTACTAGTACAGGTGGCGGATAGCGCCAAAACAGATTCTATGCCCTAGCTTCCCGCCATGAGCAGGAGGTCTCCCCAGATGTAGTCACTGGTATGTTATGAGTATTCCATCTTGGTGTATATGCATTGTTAGATCCAGAGGATATTTTGTCTTTTGTGACACTCTATGTTGCTAGTAGTTTCAGAGTCAATCCAAAAATCTTATCAAGATCCTTCTCAGTCTCTACTCCAGTTGGTGATTCAGTTATAGCTAGACGGGTGTATAGAAATTTCCCTGTCACAATCCTTCAGAAAGTCACCTCAGCAGATTTAGTAGAGCTAGCCATGACTGATTTTGATGTTATCCTCGGTATGGATTGGCTATTTTCATGCTATGCCTCAGTCAATTGTAGAACCCGGGCAATAGAGTTTAGATTTCCGGGTGAGCTAGTCTTAGAGTGGAAGGGTAGTTCAGTTGTGCCTGTAGGTCGTTTCATTTACTACCTTAAAACCTGACAGATGATCTCTAAGGGTTGCGTGCACCATCTAGTTAGGGTTAAGGATGCTACGTCTAAGACCCCAACTATCCAATCAGTTCAAGTAGTATGTGAGTATCCAGAAGTCTTCCTCGATGATTTACCGGGAATACCTCCCGAGCGGGAGATTGATTTTGGTATTGACCTTTTTCCCGATACACATCCTATATCTATTCCTCCTTAGAGAATGGCCTTAGTCGAGTTAAAGGAGTTGAAGGATAAGTTGAAAGACCTTTTAGACAAGGGATTCATTAGACCGAGCAAATCCCCATGGGGTACACCAGTTCTCTTTGTCCGAAATAAAGATGGTTCTCTTCGTATGTGTATTGATTATCGGTAATAGAACAAGGTCACCATCAAGAACAAGTATCCACTTCCTAGGATTGATGATTTGTTTGACCATCTCCAGGGTGCTAAGTGTTTTTCAAAGATAGATCTCAGATCCGGATACCATTAGCTCAGGGTTCGGGAGAGTGACATCCCGAAAATATCCTTTAGGACTCAGTATGGTCATTACGAGTTTGTAGTTATGTCTTTTGGACTAACGAATGTTCCTATAGCTTTTATGGATTTGATGAATAGGGTGTTCAACCCGTACTGGATATGTTCATGATTGTGTTCATAGATGACATCTTATATACTCTCAGAGTGAGGATGAGCATGCCGCTCATCTAAGGATGGTACTGTAGACTCTCAAGGATCACAAATTATATGCTAAATTCAGTAAATGCATGTTTTGGTTGAACTTAGTGGCATTTATGGGTCTTTTGGTATCAAGTGAGGGTATACAGGTAGACTCTTAAAAGATAGAAGCGGTGAAGAATTGGCCTAGACCAGTAAATCCTTTGGATATCAGGAGTTTCTTGGGTTTGGCTGGGTATTATCGGATATTTGTTGAGGGGTTTTCATCTATTGCAGCGCCATTAACCAAATTGACCCAAAAGAAAGTGAAATTCTAATGGTCGGAGGCTTATGAGAGGAGCTTCCAGGAGTTGAAGACTGGACTCACCTCAGCACCGGTGTTAACCCTACATGAGGGTACCGATGGGTTTGTGGTATATTTTGATGCTTTGAGGATCGACCTTGGTTGTGTATTGATGCAGTATTGTAAGGTTATAGCATATGCTTCCAGGCAGTTGAAGGTTCATGAAAAAAATTACCCAACTCATGATCTTGAATTGGCGGCGGTAGTATTTTCCTTGAAGATTTGGAGACATTATTTGTACAAGGTCCATGTAGATGTGTTTACAGATCACAAAAGCCTACAATATGTGTTTACCCAGAAGGATCTTAACCTACGCCAAAGGAGGTGGTTGGAGTTACTCAAGGATTGTGATATGAGTGTCCTTTACCATCCGGGCAAGGCTAATATGGTTGCAAATTCTCTTAGTAGGCTTTCTATGGAGAGTGTGTCCTATGTAGATGAGGGGAGAAAGGAGCTGGTGAAGGATGTGCATCGCTTGCATGGTTGGGAGTTTGTTTGGTTGACTCGACCGATGGTGGTGTTATTGTTCAGAACGGATCGGAATCATCCTTGGTGACTAATGTAAAAGCTAGACAAGATGAGTACCCTATTTTGGCAAAGGTGAAGGTCTTCTCCAAAGGGGGAGATGGTGTGCTCCGATATTAGGGTCGTTTGCGCATTCCAGATGTTGATGATTTGAGAGATTGAATGTTGCACGAGTCTCATGGTTCTAGATACTCTATACATCCAGGTGCCACCAAGATGAACCATGACCAATAGGAAGTCTATTGGTGGAGTGGCATAAAGAAGGACATTGTATAATTTGTGGCTATGTGTCCTAATTGTCAACAAGTGAAAGTGGAGCATCAAAGACCGGATGTGTGCTTCAAGACATCAGTATTCCTACTTGAAAGTGGGAGGAGATCAATATGGACTTCGTCATAGGGTTTTCTCGCACTCGTCGACAGTATGACTCAATTTGGGTGGTTGTGGAAAGGTTGACCAAAGAAGCTCATTTTCTACTAGTCAAAACTACTGATTCAGCGGAGGATTATGCTAAAGTATAAATTCGAGAGCTAGTTCAGTTGCATGGAGCTCCATTGTCCATTATATCAGATTGAGGTACTCAATTTACCTCCTAGTTTTGGAG
Organism: Datura stramonium; assembly: GCA_018107945.1. Taxonomy (NCBI): domain Eukaryota; kingdom Viridiplantae; phylum Streptophyta; class Magnoliopsida; order Solanales; family Solanaceae; genus Datura; species Datura stramonium. The sequence continues at coordinate 112,167 of JACEIK010003123.1, read as the reverse complement.
TTCGTTTCAAAAGGGACTTGGTACTCAAGTCAAGCTTAGCACAACATTTCACCCGCAAAACGATGGTCAAGCGGAGCGGACTATTCAGACTCTTGAGATCATGTGGAGAGTGTGTGTGATTGAATTCAAGGGTAGTTGGGATGATCATTTGCCTGTCATTGAGTTTGTGTAAAACAAAAACTACCATTGGATAGCTCCATTTGAGGCTCTCTATGGGTGGAGATGTAGATCGCCTATTGGTTGGTTTGAAGTTGGTGAAGTTGCAATGATAGGTCCAGATTCAGTCCATGATGCCATGGAGAAAGTCCAGCATTATAAGGGAAGGGTTGACAACATCTCAGAGTCGCCAAATGTCCTATGCGGATGTGAGAAGGAGAGAACTTGAGTTTGAAGTCGATGATTGGGTGTTTCTAAAGGTATCTCCCATGAAGGGAATGATGAGGTTTGGAAAGAAAGGGAAACTCAACCCCTGTTATGTTGGCCCTACAGAATTGTGAAACGGGTTGGCAAGGTAGCATATGAGTTGGAGTTTCCCTCAGAATTAGCTTCAGTCCATCCAATTTTCCATGTATCACTCTTAAAGAAGTGTTTGGTTGATACAACTCTAGTTGTTCCGATGGACAATGTAATTGTGAAAGACAACCTCAGTTATGAAGAGGTTTCGGTGGAGATTCTGGATCAGTAGGTTCGTAAGATAAGGAACAAAGAAGTAGCTTTAGTCAAGGTTTTTTATGGAGGAATATCACGTTGAGGGGGCTACATGGGAAGCCGAAGTAGATATGATGGCTAAATACCCGTATTTATTCCTTCCGGCTCAGTTTCAGCTTGAGATATCAGTTTCCTCCTTAGTATTCTATTCAGTTTCATGTTCAGCTCATATACCTCAGTTTGTTTCATGTAAATGAATGTATGTGTGATTCGGGAATTCAGTTAAGCCATTTAGTTCAAATTGAAGTCAGTCACTCCGTTAGTTTTCAGCATGTATGTTCAGTATTTAAGTATAATGATTGCATTTCTCTGCTTTTCTGTATGATTTTCAACATTCGAGGATGAATGTTCCCAAGGGGGAGATATTTTTATACGCCAAAAGTCCTAAGATCAGACCTTGAAGTTGAAACGGAGAAAATAGGAATTTCTGCACTAGGTCACAGGACAAGTCCTCCAGTGACCCATCAGGAACCCCACAAGTCGTTTAGTGACTCGTGGGGAGAGGCTGGGACTTGGTTGAAAATTTGGGAATTTAAGTGACCACTGGTGTGACCACGAGTCATCACGTAAGACGTGGTCAAGGGTTGGACAAAAGTTTGAATGTTTGGGCAGTATACCTAACGGATTGATCACCACGACTCGTCGGGTGCACCACGAGTCGTGGTGTCCCTCATGGTGACTCCCAGGTGATTTTGGCAGTGAAGGGGATGGGAGTTGACTATGAGTTGTGGTCACCAGTAACAATTCATTACCTCGTTGTGACTATAAGTATACAATTTCCAGTGATGGCAACGAATGCAAACCACGATTCGTGGCTAGGGACGACGACTCATCTAGTCCCTCGTTTGAACTGGCAGTCTGTTTTTCTCTGCGAATTTAGTAAGGATTTTTCCATAATTTCTATGTTTCAAAAGCCTAAACTATGTTATTTTAAGCCCAGAATAGAGTGTATGAAGATGGTTAAGTCATTCTAGCCTATTCAAAATTCATGCATGCAAGTTTAAGGGTTTAGAGAGTGATCAAGCATAGTTCATCAAGATTCTTCCTCAATTTTTCCTTGAGCAATCAAAGAATTTGTAAAATCAGATCCTCTCAAGTATGTAAGACTATGAAAGGGTGCAATTGTCCACACCCATGCCCAATTCTCTCTCAATTCATGATGTTCTGGTTGATGATTCCATGGGGTTTTCACTCAATGCATGAATTCCTAAGTTTCAATCATGGGTATGCTCTAAGCATATTTTAAATGATGAATTATGATTAATGGGCAGATTTTACAATGTTTTAAATTATAAATTATGTTTTCAAGTTTTCTAAACTATGATGCCCATCCATGAATGTTCATGAAAGTTGAGATCTATGAGTTATGTATTCAAGTATGATGAGATGTTATGAAGAAAGAATGATTTCAAAATAACCATGTTTATGTTCATGTTTTCAAAGAGAATCAAGTTGATTTCAACATGTTAAATATTGGGAAAGCCCATACGATCAAGTATGTTTTATGATTTCATGAATTAGCTTACCACATAGTCTTGGAGTCAAGACTCCCACTATTTTTAGCTTGTAGTATGGTTTGAGACAAGGCTCCTCATGTTATGATTTCATATTATGCATGTGTGTTATTATTAAGCTTCATCATTAGAAGATGATCAACTTCGTTGAAAAAGATGGAGAGCATATGCATATTTTTGGGAGTAGTATCTAGCACCGAGTAGGCTAAGGGTCAGTTAACCATGTGCCTCAGAACTATGTGCCAATGTAGGTGTACTTATATACTTTGGGACCTCTCTCATGAGCTTCCCCTTCCCCCAAGGGCCCTTAATCTTGATATTGATATCATGGTAGCGTCCTTAGCTTTGGTAAGGCTTTGGACGGCTCTGCCCACTTGAGTATGATAGTCGGGACCACGTAAGCTCTATCATGGTAATGTCGGTTATATGATGAGTCTCTCATTATTCCTCATGATTTTAGTTATGCAAGTACATCAGTCATGATATTTGTTTTTAGCAGGTTTGACCCAATGTTCAGTTTTACTTATGATCATCAGTTTTCAGCTTTGGGTTATTCGATTCAGTTATGATGTTTAGTTAAGTTCAGATCATGATTTCAGAAAATAGCATGCAAGCCCTACTCTCATAATCTTATCGTGATCATGTTTTATATTATGCATGTTTAATGATTTTACTTACTTAGAGGTTTTACTTACCTTGCATACTCGGTACATTCCACGTACTGACTGCATACTCTATGTTGTATCGTTTTATGATACAGGCTCCGATATTTAGACTCAAACCTGCTGCTAGTCAAAATTCCAGAATTAGCTTTTCCTCAGCCTCAGTTGGTGAGTCCTCATCTTGAAGGGCTCTTCTTATTATTTATATGTCGTATTTTCAGTCTTCAGATTATAGTGAGTTAGTTGGGGTCTTGTCCTGACAACTCGTCAATATTAGAGGCTTCTCAAACATAGTCTGTAATTCAGTTTTTGATTCATGTATGTATTCATATGTTGCGATTGTTTAGACTTCCTCTATGTTATTTATGATGATCTTCTACGTACTTATGATTGAGTTAGATATATGTTCATGCCATGGGTCGACTTGGAGTCCCTAGGGGTTTCTTGTCCTGTGTCTCTATCCGGGCCTATGTACAAGTCATGACACCACTGTACCTTGTCAGGGTATAATGGTTGAGTTGGATGATCACAAGTCTGGGGCCCATTGGGCGAATAACCAATGGTGACAACGTAGTTCTATGAACCTGGGTGCGCTGGAACCCTGGTTCTCTCGTTGCTAAGTACTACTCCCACTGGATAGTCCTAACTTTACTACTAAGCTGATATCTCAAAGCTGGGGTCCTGGACTAAGTCAAGAATACTTATCTAGAAGTAACCTGAGAGTTTGTAGGATCAAATAAATTAAAAAGTGGTGTTCTAAGACTGGTCAGAGCTGCTTATCTGGAAGCGTTGTAACCATCTAAGAACTAACTGAAACTAATACTGGTATTTCTAAGACTGGTCAAAGATGCTTATCTGAAAGCGTCGCAACCGTCTAAAGAAAAACTGATAACTGATAAATGATAACTGAAAACTGGAACTGGGAGGTATTACTGACACCTCAAGAAACTGATTATAGTCAAACTAATCCGCTGATATTTCTGTGAGATATTAAAATTTACTAAGTACTGACTGAGACTAAACAATCAATAAGTCTACTCTTGATCATACAACAGTACTATCCTGGTGATTGCAAGAACAATCAGAATCAAGCAACACCAATATTTAGATCATGCTGAAATACTTAATTCACTGTATTAAAAAAAACTAGGGCTAAAATCATATAATTTCATGAAAAGAGAGATAATGACCAGAAGTGAAGCTAACAACAACTCTCAATACTCATGAAAATTATAACGGGAAGAAATCCATAATTTACTGACAAATGAACCCTAACTGTGAACTTCAGGGCTAGAACTAATAAGCATTTCAGAAGAATTTTGGGGAACAAGGGAAGGAAAATTCCCTTGTTGAATTCTCACATACTTGTTGTAGAAATCCCAGAGAAAACCCCTTGAGAAATTTGAGAAGAAGAATTGAAACCCTTGATCCTGCTCTATGCTTCCTGACTGAATTTCTATGTTTTGACTTTAGAGAATGAGAGGAATGAAGAGGGAACATCGATTTCCTACCTAAATCCCCTGAATATAACCCAAAATGAATTAAAAAGGTGGAAAGTTACAAAAATGTCCCTGAAAGAAAAACTGAAAAACTGGTCGACAAGGACCAACTGGTCACACAATGAGTTGTTTGTTGATATCACGACTCGTTAGGACCAGTCGTTGGACCTGGGCCTGAAATCTGGCTCATTGGAAATGGACCACGGAAGGGGATTACGAACCAACGGGTCATTGGTACCTCTTGTTTTAACTAGTAGGATTTTTAAACAAAACTTTGTAACCCCACTAACAGATGACACAATGACTCATTGGTAGAAATAACGGGTCATCATGTCTGCTCGTGGTCAACATTGTATTGACCTGAAGGGTTGCTGGTGATCACGGGCAAAAATATCATGCCCGTGATACGCTTTATAACTTAAATTAGTCGTGTTGTCTAAGTTATTTTATACATTTTCATGTGATTTTATAT
>JACEIK010003123.1:70435-82470 GCA_018107945.1 Datura stramonium | reverse complement strand
CTCCTTTTGTTTGAAGTTTATTGGACATGAATGAACCCGAACAGACGTACCCGCTGCTTCTGCTTTCTGCCATATGGGTTCAGTTTCATAATGTTATTACGTTTGGAGGTAGCTGAGATGAACACTTACCGGTTATTGAGTTTGCTCACAATAACACTTATCACTCGGTAATCCAGATAGCACCTTAGGAGGCCTTATATGGGCGGAAATGCAGGTCCCCAGTTGGTTGGTTCGAGGTTGGAGAATAAGGGTTAATTGCGCTAGATATAATTCATCAGTCAGAAGAGAAAGTGAAGCTTATCAGAGAGCGTCTGCTGACAGCTCAGAGCCACCAGAAATCTTACGCTGATGTACGGCGTAGGAACTTGGAGTTCAATGTAAATGACTGGGTGTTTCTGAAAGTCTCGCCAATGAAGGGCGTAATGAGGTTTGGCAAAAATGGTAAGCTCAGCCCAAGGTTTATCGGGCCATATCGAATCCTCCATAGAATAGGATAGGTGGCATATGAGTTAGATCTACCTTCAGAATTGGAATCCATTCATCTGGTCTTTCATATGCCAATGCTACGAAAGTGCATAGGGGATCCTTCCCGAGTTGTGCCAATTGAGGATGTCCAAGTCACTGAGGAATTAGCCTATGAAGAGGTTCCAGTAGCTATATTAGATCGACAGATTCGCAGGTTAAGGACTAAAGATGTTGCCTCTATTAAGGTACTTTGGAGAAACAAGAATAGAGAGGAATTGACTTGGGAGGCTGAGGACGACATGAAATTCAGATATCCTCATTTGTTCCAAGCTAAGTCCAGACTATGCAGTTAAGGTAAGTTATTAATTTAGTCACTACTTCATGATTTGTGTTATATATATTGCTCAGCTAGATACAATGTTCTTGTGAAACAGTTGCTATAGTGTTATATGAAATGCCTGTATTGGACTTTTCTTCATTTTAAGATTTTTGGATATCCCATATTACAGGGGAAACTCTGCTAAAATTTTTACAAGAATAAGTAATTATAAGAGTTAAGGTATCTATAAGCTAAAGTAAAACATTCGAGGACGGATTCCTAAGGGGGGATGATGTTATACCCCATAAGTTTATAACATTTAGACGGCATATTCATACGTTGTCTAAGAGTTTTAGAGTGCAATACGTGTGAGGAAGGGGTCGGGGAAAAGATCGAACGAGCACGGAGTCGGGTCCGCGCGGGAGGAGGCCGGTCCAGCTGCCCAAAGGGGCTGCGTGGAATGGACCATGCCCTTCGTAATGGGCTCCGTGACACGACCCTAGATTGGTGCAATAGGGTTCGTGCCACGGACCCCTGTCCACCGCCTCAAGTATATATATATATGTTCCATCCTTTGATTTTATTTCATATTCAAGTTTATATTCAGCCAGAGAGGGAAACAATGAAGAAATCAATATTTTTCATCTTTTCACACTACGAAATGCCGCCCGAATTCAAATTAACTTCGGGTATTGAAGTTTAAGGCTGCAGAGAGCATTGCTATGGAGTTATTTTCACAAAATTCGCCCGACAAATCGTAACCTCGCGGAGCTAATGTTGTTGGATTTGCTCCAAACTAGTGTCAATACAATCACAGGCTTAAAGTAAGCATTTCTTCCTTCTGAACTTTCGAGAAATTTTGAGTTTTCAATCGTGTTCCTTTAAGTTGAAATATAGTTAATATTTATATATAAATTTATCGTTTTTATTGAATTTAGTAGTGAAACTAGACATTTTCCCCAGTAATACTATTGCAGTTGAGAAGAATAGTTGAATACGAACTGAAACTCGCCAGTTAGTCAGTAATCAGCGTACGAGGTATGTTAAGGCAGTTTCCTTCGGCAAGTTAGTTTCTTTAGCATTATAGCTCAGTTTGAAACCCAGTAAGAATACCAGAAGCATGTCTATTATGATTAGTTGTTGTCATTAGCTGAAACTCGTATTCCATGTTAGTTTGGGATGGATTATGCCTGTATAGCCTTCATGACCGACCCCGGGATTATTAGCTATGTTGACGCCCGCCAGGGGCGAGATGAAATTACTCTACAGAGCGGTATGCCGTCCGCCAGGGATGAAGATAGGGTCCTAGGTCCTCATATTTCGTGGTTGGCTCTATACACCCCTGTCGAGCCTGGTGCCCGAGGGGCATATATCAGGAGTCCACTGGACTCAGAACAACTATAGTCAGGGGCTGAGCGGGCTCAATTGCAGACCCATGGGGCCGGTAGGACAGCTATAGCGATTAGTTGACCTAGTGCGACCTTGATAGGGATATATAGATTGAAGTGTACTCACTAGGTCTGATGGGGGCCCCATGTGGGTTATTCTGTGCTGGTTGTACCTTCTGGCTTATGGGGTCCAGGTAAGGTTTTTGTTTGCTTTAGTTATTAATAAATAGATAGAAAGAAGTTCTATACTCAGGTATGATCTCTACCCCTCCGTTTCAATATTCTCAGTTCTATCTTTTTATTTCAGTAACTTATAGTTATCGCCTTACATATTTAGTACATATTTTGCTGACTCCCTTTCTGGGGCACTGAATTACTTGCCTGCAGGTACGGATAGATGAGGAGCAGGTCCCTTGTAGCTTTTAGCTAGCATCACCAGAGCAGTTAGCTCCTTTCTTCCGAAGCTTGTAGATAGAAGGTTTACTTTTTTTTTTTGTACAGTTCATGGGTAGGTGGGGGCCCTGTCCCGACCATCTTATTACTCCTAAAGGCTTGCAGATTGTTTCTATTTCCCTGTGGTTAGCTATTATTATTCGTGTGGGGCCTATATGTGTTTTAGTTTACGTGTTGTCCGTGTGGGGCCTTTTTTAGCTGACAGATTAGCGGCCTTGTCGGCCATAGTTTAGTTTAGCACCGATTTTACTTTACATTCATAACTAGACATCATGGTGGTCTTGTCGGCCTGCGTAGGATTCCCTGTTATTGCCTGTTTCTAGTTAGTTGTTTTCCTTTACAGGTGTCTATAAGGTCTTGTCGGCCGGAGGTTGTATTTACAACCGAGATATAGCCCGTTGTTTTCTTGATTTGGGAAGTGAGCATGCACCAGGAGTGCATAGGCTTAGTCAAGTGAGTTCAGATCCTAGTAAGGCACCAGGTGTCAATCATTCCCTCCAAGGTGGGGCGTAACATGATGGGACAAAGCCCCCAACTAACCCTACAAGTCTGAAAATTGAGAATACAAGATAACTGGAAATAAGTCGTCCTTAAGAGATGAGGACTCACCACTGAGGCTGAATGCTAACTTTGAAGAACTGACTAGTGATGGGGTTGAGTCTGAAGATCGGATCCTGTATCATGAAACGATATAGCATAGAGTATGCGGTCAGTACGTGGAATGTACTGAGTATGCAAGGTAAGTAAAACAGACATTTAAAACACACAAAAGTTCATAAGAGTAGGTCAGCATGATCGTAACATAAATATCATAATGCAACATAAGGCTATAGGTTTTTAAAACATTCGTAAATCATTTATAATCATACTCATGAGAGACAAGCTTTATTAAACATGACTTGATCCAAAGTATATAATCATAATCATACATAAATCATGAGGAACAGAGGGAGATTCTTATAACCGACATACCCCGTATGAGCACACATGGAGCCCGACCTGTAAACCCCTAGTCGGGAGGGCGTTCGTACCGTGCCAAGGGTAGAACCATGAAAAAGGTGTGATATCACAACAGAGGGCCCATTTGGGCAAAGGGGACAGTAAAATGGAGGTCCCATTGTGGCTACATTGGCGTGTATTCTGAGACTCGGGGTATGCTTGGACCCCGGGTCTACTCGGTGTTAAATACTACTCCTAAAACATATATAGTTCTCATAGGATAATATACATGAGATTCATAGGCTATTTAAAAATCATGATAATCATAAGCATGCTTGAAATACATGAACTAGCCATGAAAGTAAGGCCCGTGAATCGACCATAATCATAAATCATGAGGTTCATGTATACTTGTAAAACATGTATATACTTGATATTCGTAGATTCATGATGAGCATTTGAGAGAAATCATATCATAATTCATAAATCATAGTGGGTTAATGAAAGTCAACATCAAAGTAGAATCATAACTTGATTTATCATGAAACATACATAATTGTGCATAGTTTTGTAGAAAATTTAAATCTAAATAGTTATAAAATCTGCTCATGATTCATAAAACATGAAGTTATACATGAGGGGAATTAACCCTAGATAGATCATAAGGATTTTATAAGAATTGAGATAAAACCCCATAGAATTATCAATATAATTTCATGAATTAAGGAGAGATTAGGCATGGGTGTGAACAAATTCACCCATTCATAACCCTACATACCTGAGAAGAATTGATTCTACAACTCCCTTGATTGCCCAATGAAGAATTTATGAAAACCTTGGAAGAATTTGAGCTTGATCACCTCTCTAGACCTTTACTCTTGAATACATAAATAGGAATAGATTAGAATGAACTTACCCCTCTTAAAACTCACTATTCATAGCTTAAAACAACGTAGTTTAGGCCTTAGGATCATAGGATTTACAAAAAAGCCCTTACTAAATTCGCAGAGGAAAATAGACTACCAATCCCAACGAGGGACTGGACGAGTCGTTACCCCTGACAACGAGTCATCGTCTGTTGTCATGAAGTCCATTGCCATTTTTCCTCGAAGGGTTCCCACGAGGGACCTAACAGATCGTCATTGGTGAACACGACTCGTGGTCACCTTCCGTTACCTCCACTTCCCAAACCTCAAGACATTCAGCAAATGCTGACCCCGACTCGTAAGGTCCAACCGTGAGGTACACTACCAACTCATCTTTCACCTTCCAATTGCCCTTGACCACGGGGGACCTGACGACTCATGGGGATGACCACAAATCATGGTCACACCCGTGGTCACCCCAAATTTGAATTTTCCAGGCAAGTCAACACTCCTCACCACGAGTCACTTAATGACTTGTGGTCAACCAAATGGGTCACATAATGACTCGTTATGTGACCTGGTGCAGAAAATCCTATTTTCTTCGATTCAACTCCCGGGTCTGATCTTAGGGCTTTTGGGGTATAACATCTTATAAGTTCAATTAGTGTAAATCATCTCAGAAAATGGGTAATTGCAACTTTTCATCCTTATAACTACCTATAATAGATTTTATCAAGCCTCTAGCCATTATTAGCTCAACCCTATCAGATTTGGATTAGTAGTTGCACTAATTTCTAGCTATTAGCTACTAATAAGGAGTGAGAATGCAATTTTGGCTATTTCTAGTCCAAGTTCACAATCTCTCCTCCATACCCACCATTAAATTCTTTTTCAATACTTAATTATTCTTTTACAAGCAACAATCAAATAAGAAAAAATAGACCCACATCATAATCAATGGGTCTTCTATTATTGATTTAAGAGAATCTAACAGATTTACACTTATTTAAACAATATGAAGATGACTCTAGAAATACTCATTCTAATTAAGTATTCATCATCACACACCACTAGTTAATGATTTAGATACTCATGATTAAGAAATTCAAAAGTACATTCAACAATAAACTCATTGAATTTAATAACAAGAGTAGTAAAATTAAATTCACAAATAGTCTCCAACAATGATTGTACCTTGCTATTAAGAAGAAGAAGTAGAGAATAGTACCTTTCAAAGTCTACCAATCAAAATCTCCTTTCTCTGCTAAAATAATGTTCTAAGGCTAAGAAAGGAAAAATATGATTATATGTGCTCTGCTATCATCTCTTCAGTACACAGTACTTTCTCTAGAATTTATATCCAAGAAAATAGGGCACCTTCTCTCTCTTTTTTCGTGCTGGATAATTTTACCCCTACGCATCATTCTGGAATCAGTAGAGGCACCAGCAGTTCGCAGGTTCAAATTCATGAACCATCGGATACATTATCTGAGCCATCAATAAACTCCAGTGAGCATCAGCGGTTCATTCGGTGGTTGGCCGATCTCAATTCGTGAACCGCCGAGTCTTTGTTCTTCAATAAAAAAAATTGGATGTCATTCGGTGACTGGACCAGTGAGTCATTGTTGGAAACTTGCATTTCACTGGTGGTAGTCTTCCTCAGAGGCAGTAATAATCAGCCTTTAACCGGCGTTTCGCCGGTTTTCATCGGTGGACCGCCAATTTGATCTCACTTTGTTCTTTTTACTCCATTTTTGCTCTTTCCACATATTTAGGTATCTGTACACAACAAAAGAAAAAAAAGCATAAAATCCATATAATCAACTCAAAAACTAAGCAAAAACTTAAGCTTAAGAGCCTAATGAGTTGGTAAATTACCAACTCATCAAACCCCAAAACTTAAACCATTGCTTGTCCTCAAGTAATAAAATTCTCATTTATTGAAAAACAAGCCACTTCTACACAAATTTAAACATCACCAATCACCTGATATATGACAACCCAAAAATGCTCACCAATCCCACTGAAAAAGAGAAGCAAATTTCCCAAAAGATCAAAATAATGAAGATATTTCAAGAGGATACCACTTTTCACCAACATGGTTCACGAAAGGATTAATTTAGTAAAACAAGGGAATTGCTCAACCATGAAATACACATAGCATCTCAAGTCATAATCAGTGCACATTCAAAACTTGCCTTAGAGTTTACACTTCGCATGCCCTATTTACGCATCAATTCTAAATGCACTTATGTCCTCAAAAAGGGATGATGCCAATCACCGAAATAAGAATCTCTATTCTTTTTTCATGTAATCATTGAATACATACAAGGGATTGTTTGGAAGAGATAACCACACTCACTCTCCCAAAATAAGTCTTCATGCACACACTTGACCCATAGTCTTTCCCTTCATGTAATTCGCCACTAATGTAGAGCGCCTGCACTTAGAATCATTTAGGGCTTGCGGTTTATGATGTAGGTTCGGGTTAAGGGTAGGACAAAAATTTGGTTGTAGTGACTAGATCCTCCCTAATACTTTTTTGTGAACATACCTCCCATCAACTCCTTCCAATCACTTCACTTTGTTTCTCTTCTTTCATTATTTTTGACTTTCATTTCTCAATAACCCTTCTTATAACCCCTTTGGCTTTCGCAATTAGCCTTATCACCTCAAGAGGAAGCACTAGTTCACATAAATTATTTTTCTCTTTTTGATTTATCCTTTTATGCATTTTGAAACAATGTGGTGATACCTCAAACTGATATTCTTATTTTCCCCTTTTTGCACACTCTCAAACTTGGGTTTTTTCCTCATTTCTCTTTTTTTTCTTATCACTCCCTTTTTATTAGACTTAAAGCCTTATTTTATCACTATCTTATCACTAGCATTTAGGGAGGATGGGTGCCAAAGAGGGGTATTAATAATGGTATTAAAGCTTGTAATGCGGTTGCCAACGAAAAGATCTAAGGATCAACGTTGGCTGACAAGGGTCAATGTTCAAGGAGGGTATATGGGTGAAGTAGCTAGACAAAGAAAAGCCTAAAATTATTTTCTAAGTGCAACTACATCTAGAATTTAGCGTTGATTCACATTTGGAGAAAGTTATAGATAATAAGTCATGCATGAGACTCATAAAAAATTCCTTACTACACAAGGCATCACCCTTAAAGGGTCCATAAGAGTCATTCTCATCACAAGATTTCAATTTAGGACATCAAAGCAGACAAACTCATAAGTCAAGCAAAGAATTTACAATGTATGACAAAGAATGCTATGATATCACGTCAAACATTTGTTCATTATCTTCATTTTCATGCCCTCATTTTAAAATTCCATTTCAACAATTTTTCCGGTTGTGCCTCTCAAAAAAACATCATAAGAGACTCAAAACAACATGGCCTTTTCCCTTAAGAATGTCGTCACTCAATCTATCATCGGGAAATGGCAACCTGGTTTGACAAAGAAAATAAAAAGAAACAAAAGAATGCTCCTTGGGAAAGAAACATGGTCTAAAGAAAACTCTCGGAGTTTTGATTACTACACTACTATTTACAAAGGCAAAAAAGATGAGAACACTTGGGCCATACATGCAAAATTTCACAATTCCAAGTAAAGAATCCATTTAATTACTAACCATCAACCATCAAGAAAATTTGTAGCACCCCAAAAATTTCAACATCCCACCCCCAAACTTAAATTATACATTACCCTCAATGTATCCAAAAGAAAAGAAAATAAGGTGAAAGAGGCTTCCTGATTGAGTTAGTGATTTGGCTGTGGCTTCCAAGTATATGTGGTGGCATCAAAGTGCCAAGAAGTCGTCTCTTCAGCCTTAGGTTGCAGTGGATCAGGTGGGAGTTCCGCTGGTCTCCCGGGACTTGGCACCACCCAATTATCTGGCAGAGTGTGAAGCTCATGGAAAGTCATCATTGCCACTCCACCTGGTGCCCAAGAAGGATCTACATCATACACCGAGACCATTGGAGGTGGATAGGATCAGCTATGATAGGTTTCCTCATCAGACACTATCTCTAGATCACTGTCATAGCCCACTCACCAATCATTTGGTGGACTCCTGGGTGTTTCGGGCTGTGCGGGCATCGCTGCAGGTTCATGAGGGGTTGGGTGGATAGTGGATGGAGGTGCACTGAGTGCAACCACCTCTTTTCTTAAAGTACCCACTTCACTCTAAGGGACTTCAACTATAGAGAATAGGCTCTTCAACTTGTATTTAGCAGGTTGCAATGCTTTCTTGATGGCAAGTTGTATCATGTATGGAATAGCCTTGGCTAACCGAACAAGCTGACTCTCATGCATTTTGGCCCTTTGTGCGATGTTGAGCAAATCAAGAGGTGTGTGACTGTGGAACTTAGCAGTATGGAGCAGGGCGGCTGATGTGTGAGTAGATGTCGAAGGTGGTGGAGGGGTCCTGTTCCCTGTATACTTTACCCACTTCATGACTGGACCATCTTTGTAAGTTTTGGTGAGAAATGTAATTACATTGTCGGCCTGCACAGTCCTATCCAATGGTCATAACAAAGAAAAAGCAGCCCGCATATATAACATACTCACTAGGTTAGGGAATGGCAATGTCGTGGCCTGCAACTTAGCCCTTCATTTAAATGATCGGCAATAATCTCGCCCACATTGATGTGTACATGATCGATTATGTAAGAAAGAAGAATAGCAACTTTAATTGGGACTTTCAATGTATTCCGAGAGGGTATTAACCTCACACAAACCAATTCTACCACATGCGGGCTTCGAATTTCAAATCACGCAGATTAATGAGGCCCCTAGAGATGCCCCATTGTGGTTGGCCTTTTGCAATCAAGTTGGATACCCATTGGAATTGGTTTGCTTTATCTTCCACTTTCTTGTGGAATATTGGGTGTGATTGGATAGGCTCGACCTAATAAAGTGAATTGATTGCCTCTGGAGTTACAAGCACCTCTTGCCCACACCCATACCAATGTCAGGCATGGTAATGTTTCAGTGCAGCCCTTGTGCTTTAGCAGTTGTTTCCTTGCTCTATATGATGCATAGAATTCCCACACCAGTTTTGGAAAATATAGGTCAAATGGTATGGTAAATGAGCCCCAATCGCGCATCCCAATCTGGTAGTAGATATCTGGGCATGCAGTCCTGAAAGATTCTGCATCAAACTAGGGTTCTGCATGGATGACACACTTCTCCTTTAAATCAATATTATACTCCTACATTCCTTCCAACCCAAACCGAACATATGTGTTTCTGGTGTGCACTAATGCTTGGCCTGTGTGAGATTTCGGGGAAACAGACATGATGTTGCAAATGAAGGTTAGTATTGTGCCATTATTTGTAAATTCAGAACAAGGAAAAAAGAAAGGAATTAGGTGGGAAGGTTATAGGCTTCAGGTGGCAATGGCAAACCATTGGCGAAAGGCGGTTGCATATCCGTGAATTGCCGATGAATCACCAATGGGCACAGTAAGTTAGAATCAATGTCAGGTGCAGCGGTGTCCCACCGACGAAACAAAATCGGTGGTCCGCTAGCAGCCATCCTGAATATATTTCACCCACCGGCCACCCCCATATAGATGCAAACCAATTTCAATCTTTACTCAACAAAAATGACAAATTGCCTTAAGAAGGGTGTCAATCAATCTATCATTCGACAATTTGAGGGGGTGATCTACTAATATTACACCGAGATACTTAATGACCACAACAAAACCAAATTCACCCACATATACCAGAGAAAAAGCATAAGATAAACACAACAAGAGAAAAGTTCCACCAATATCATTAGGAACCTTAAATCATGAGTGATAGAATTCTTACCACCACTGGACTTCTTGCGTACTAGTGTTGAGTTAAGCTTCTTAGTGGAGTGAAGAAGATGAAAGTAATTTGGGGTTTTTAAATTCAAAAGGCAAGGAAGTTGAATGGGTGCTTGGGTGGCAGTTATTAATATAGGTTAGGTGGGAAGGAGTGTTTCTCTTGGGAGAGTGAAATCTGGTCAGGAAAAAGAGAAAAGAAAAATGGGGGAGTGTGAACGTTTGGGGCCGGCGATTGCCTAAATGGACCGGCAATTCGCTTATGGGTCTGCCTCTAACATTACCTATACGCGTCTCTGGGAACAAGACCGGAAGCTGACCGATGTTCTGCGAAATGCATCCAGCATTTTTCCAAGTGAGAAACCGATTCCTGATTTGTTGCCAAGTATACTGGTTGACAGTGGAGACAGACCAGCGATCCACGCTTTGACATGGCGCTTCGCAGGTGGGGTCGCCGATTCTCCTTGAAACCTTCAGTGCATTGGAAAGAATCGCTGCTCCATCGGTGCTTCATGAAATACCATCGGCGTTTTGCCAGTATGGGTCGCTAATGTGCCTTGAATCCTTTAGTGCACTGGGATGGGTCGGTGCCCAACCGGCATTTCATGAAATTCTACCTGCAATTCGCCAGTTTTAGTGTCGGTCTACCCTTTTCATGCTCTTCCTGAAGTGAACCAACCCATCCTAGAAAAAAAATCAAAAACAACAAAACATATAAGAAGAGTTAGAAAAAAATGATAGATGCTTGGGTTGCCTCCCAAGAAGCGCCTTATTTAACTTTATGGCATGACAGAAGTCCCTGAAGACCTACGGTTCATCTAGATACACAACCTCTATTCGGCCAACTTCTTCCAACACCCCCAAATATATTTAACCTGTTGGCCATTTACTTTGAACTTGCTCCCATTCTCTCCATGGAGTTCTATGGAACTATTCTCGTACACCTGAGATACCTTAAAAGGACCTGACCATTTAGACTTTAGTTTCCCGGGGAATAGCCGTAGTCGTGAATTGAACAGCAACACCCAATCCTCTAGAGCAAAACTACACTGCAACTCTTTTTGGTCATGATAGTATTTCATTTTGTCTTTGTAAATAGTTGCATTCTCATATGGCTTCATTCTAAATTCATCCAAGTCATGTAAATTATGGATTCGACCTTGGACAGCTTTTAGCCATTCAAGGTTTAACTTTTCAATGCCCACAAAGCTTTGTGTTCTAACTCAATCGGGAGGTGACATGATTTGCCAAACACCAGCTGATAAGGAAACATTCCAATTAGCATTTTGAATGCAGTCCGATATGCCCACAAGGCATCATCTAACTTCCGCACCCAATCGGTTCTACTCACATTGACTGTTTTAGTCAAGATGGATTTTATTTCCCAGTTCAAAACTTTCACTCCACTGGTTTGCAAGTGATAAGGAGTGGCTACCCTGTGTTTCACACCATATTTACCTAGCAGTGTGCTGAATACTCGATTGCAAAAATGAGAACCTCCATCGCTAATGATGGCTCTGGGAGTACTGAACCGCGAGAAGATATGTTTCTTTAAAAAGGTTGCTTCACTCCTCCCTTTATTATTTGGTAATGCAACTGCTTCCACCCATTTGGAGACATAATCAACTTCCACCAAAATGTATGCGTTTCCATAAGAGCTTACAAAAGGGCCCATGAAGTTGATCCCTGATCTGGGGCATATTTATATGCCCAAGTGATACTCAAATGCATCATTTTTGCCTTGTTTATCCAACAATGTTTGTACATTCTCATGTAAATTGTA
>JACEIK010003122.1:159107-178892 GCA_018107945.1 Datura stramonium | reverse complement strand
ATCTACACCACACCTCTAGTATTTCACATTCTTGTCGACAACCTTGCTGATTTGCTATTATAATCCACTACAAATTCCATTCTCCCCCAATTTATTTGTTTTCATGTTAACTCTAGGTGGTACAATCTAACTTCAATTTCTCAACCGACACTTGTAATTATCACTCACAGCCCGTACAATAACTCATAAGTCGATGTCTCTGAAATTTCACGCTTCGCGCAATTCATCTTTACAGTGAGGACTACGAACCATACAATCAAGGTACGAGTCATAATGACCAACTGTAACATGAATTCCATCTTTTTCTTTTTAACACGACTGGTACTACGGCTCGTACAAAGCTCTTATGAGTAGTACTAAGAACCATAGTACTGGTTTGGTCTGCAATTTTTACTCCACCTGTTTAGTGTTTTACTTGCACACTGAACACACCAAAGGTTAAAATAGTTGGGTTCTCTCCCAATAAATGCCTGATTTAACGTCGCAGCATGATGAGGGTGGTCTGGTTACTCAGAATTCACCAAACTACCTCATGGGTTGCCTCTCATAAAGTGCCTGATTTAACGTCGCGGCACGATGCAAGTCTGTTGACTACTCAAAATTCATAAAGAATCTGGGAATCATCATCGATTTCTGAGAAAACCATGAACTCATTTGGCTGCTTCATTGACCGGCAGACGTTAAAAGTGACCTGCTCTTTATTTAGCCTAAACTTTAGTTGTCCAGCTTCAACATCCACCAAGGCTCTCCCAGTGACTAGGAATGGTCACCCCAAGATAATGGGGACCTCAAAATCAACCTCGCAATCTAGGATTACAAAGTCTTCTAGGAAGATGAAATTATCCACCTTGACAAGCACATCCACTACGATCTCCACTAGGTTTTTGACAGTGCCGTCTGCCATCAATAGCCACATTGAGGTCGGTGCGGGGGCTCCCAAGATAAGCTGTTTGAATACAAATAATGGCATTAGGTTGATTCTTGCTTGTAAGTCAAAAAGTGCCTTTAAACTCAAAATCACCAATCATACATGGAATGGTGAAGGCACATGGATCCTCCTTCTTTTGAGCAAGGACCCGTGAAGCTATAACACTGTAATGATGCAAGTTACCTACCAGCTCATAGCTCACCGACCTCTTCTTGGTCACAAGCTCCTTCATGAACTTGGTATATCCAGGAATCTGCTCCAATTCCTCGACCAATGGTATATTCACAGGTAACTATTTAAGCATAGAGAGAAATTTTTGGAACTTACCATCTTCCACCTTTTTCTTCATCCTTTGAGGGAATGGTGATGGTGGTCGAGGGATAGCCCTATATATTTGTGTGACCCCTTGATTCTTACCCTTATCAACTTTGGACTCCATTGCATCAACTAGAGTCTCTGTCAACTCGGCCTCACCTATAAGCTCATACTCAACAACCTCATCTTCCTCACCAAGGTCAATCTCCTTTTGTCTATCCATCTCAACTACAACTGACAGAGGGGGATCAACTATGGTCTTTCGATTCCTAGTCATCACATCCATACAGTGACTATCATTCTTTGTGTATTGCACTGTGTTTCTAGGAAGTTTTCCCTTCTTCCTTTGATTTAGGGAGGCTGACATCTGTCCAAGCAGCTGCTTAATCTGTTTGATCACTGTTGCATGTCATTCAACTTTTTGGTTCATGCCCGGTATATTCCCTTGGATCTCCCTCAGCTAATCATTAGTGGACTTTACCTTCTTGAGCATTTCAGCCATCATATTCTCCAATCTTGAGGGTCCACTCTTACCCCCACGTGCATTAGGAGGAACATACAAACCTATGCGATCGTTGCAATATCAATCATTCTTTCTCCATTCTCCCTCTTGGTCATGACTTCAGCTCCTATCCCTATACCCATTGAAGTTGTAGCTAGTTCGATCCTTTCTTTTCAAAACCTTATTGCCATTTGTCCTGTCTAGACCCTTAGGCGGTATCTTTAAAACCCACCACCTGGTTGTCCAAGAAGTTTGCCTCCTCCTTAGAATCTGAATGCTCCGGCCCCGATTCCTTACCCTGAACTCCCGCTGTGTTTACCTTTCTAGCACCAGCACCCTTAATATGCTTTATGAGCAAGTCTAATAATGTCCGCAAATGAGCTAGTTGTTGATCATGCTCCTCCTCCTTTCTACATTGATCCACAGACATACCATTAGCATATGTACCTGAGGTTGCTTCTTCTTCCCTGGTGTGCCAAGCCCTGTTTCGGTCACCCTATCAAGAATAATGGTAGCTTCCTCCCACGTGTAACATATCAATGCTCCTCCCATTACTTTATCTGCTATAACTTTTTTTCTATTATTCAGGGACCTATAAAAAATTTCCAACAAATTGTCATCTGGAATTTTATGGTTTGGGAACTTGGTCAACTTCTTCTTAAACTTAAACCATGTCTCATGTAGTTCCTCCATTTTCAGTTGTTGGAAGTTGTAAATCTCTTCCTTTAACTACAGCATCCTAGAGGGTGGGAAGAACATTTCAAGGAAAGCCTATTTAAGCACCCTCCAATTGGTAATAGAGTCATTGGGAAACTCCGATAACCATAAAATGGCCTATTCCGAGAGAGATGGAATGGGAAGAGTCTCAGCCTCATTGCATACTGGCTTACACCAGGTACGTTATACAACTTCCATATTCGGACAAAGTTCATCAAGTGCAGGTTAGCATCATCCGCTACATGACAACTAAACACCCCTTAGATATTCAACAACTATATCATGGTGCTAGTGATATCAAACTTCGCCCAAGCAGGAAAAGGTGGTGGTACGATTTCTCCAGTTAACCCAACTTCATCAATATACGTGTCATCCTCATCATATAACTAAGGAGCATATCTCTGGCCTATATTGCTCCTTCCATGGCAGCCAGCATTCACAACTTCCTCCCGAGCATCCTCGGCTTTCTAAAGTGTAGCTTTCCTGTCTTCTTCAGAAATACGGGCCTCTCTTTGCTCAAGGTTCTCCATTCTCCGTAGTGTTTACTCTAGTTTAAGATCAAGTTTAATCAAGGGGTTTTTTCTTCGTCGATTACTTGGCATTCACCAAGAGACAACCTGTGGGTTTCAAGAACAAAAACAAAACATAAATGAGGAAATAACAACTAAAAGTTAAATACAATATTTACTCTATTCCTAAGTTGTATTCTGTGGCAACGACGCCATTTTTTGATAACGCTCAAACTCACACTCCTTATAAAGTATGAAGTGGAAGTTGTCGATAATGAACCCAAAAAATTTTGGGGTCAATCCCACTGGAAATAAGGTAAAGATGTAGAATAACACTAGTATTTAAGCTTTTAACAATGTTACCCCCAAAAAGGGAGGTTCTACAAAAGCAATTGTAAGACAAGATTGAGAATTCATTGTTGTTTATCAATATTATGCAATTGACTAGGGTAAGTGTTCCCTAGGAGTATATAAATATTTTGGGTTTTACACTTGTGATTTATCCCAATGCTTACTTGTAGAACTTGATAAGTATGGTTCATCCAGATGATTGTTTTGTCCCTATTGTTACACCTCGTAAGTTTCTATCGTTCAACCGATGCGCACGTGCGTATGTTGTAAGTTTTGGATTAGGACGCAGTCGAAAAAAATTTTGGGGGATGAGTATACGAGCGTGGTACCTAGTGAGCAGGGGGTTAGAGCAGAGGCTGGGCACAAAGAGAGCCGCATCGCACCTCTGCCCCAATGTCTTGAGCGGTGCATGGCGCCCGACTCTTGGCTCTGTGGGTGGCGCACTGCGACTCCCCTCCACCGCCCTATATATATATAGCTAAGTGGGTAAGTTGAATACATTTTATTAATTTCCCAATTGAGCAGCTCGGCTTGGATGACATCGCTCACGAGGTTTTCATCGAATGGAAGCAAAATTATGTTGTCAAATCACCTCCAAACGTCAATTCTTCTCAGATAATGATTCCTAGGCCTACAAAGAACATTCCTGTGTAGTTATTTCTTTAAAATTCACTCGGAGTACCAGAACTCTGCTCAGTAAATGTTGGTAGAATAACTTCTAATAAAGTCCTAAGCGGCTACAAGTGATAGGTAAGCATTTCTACCTTCTAAAGTATCGAAAATTTGAGAGTTTTCAGCCAAATTAAATAGAGTTGATTAATATTTAATATTATTGAACGATATCTTTATTTGTTGATTCCTACTATTGAAATAGTATTATTTTCTCAGCATAGAGGCTGCAATTGCATGGAATTATTGTCTGCAGGTTGGAACTATTTCGATAAACAAAAATCAGCATTAGAGGTATATCAAGGCTATTTCTTTTTGTAAAGTTATTCTCGTAGTATAGTTGATACAACCTACACATTGGTAAGTAAGTTGTAAGTACGTATGTTATGATTAGCTGCTACAACTAGATAATGATTATATATGTTGTGGTTAGCTGCTACGAGATGAATTGAGATTATATCATAGTATTCCCCATCGAGAAAGAAAGTACACAGTGTGACAGACGCTGGGAGCGTCATAGAGACTTTCCTGTTCATCTGTTCACAGTCTAGAGGGATTCTGATATCTTGATATCGTACCAAAGCCTTAGATGCTTGTAGTTAGTTTTTGGGCATAACTTGGTGAAATTGGATAGCATAGGGCGAAGCTAGCAATATAACATTTTGATGGATGCCCACATAGACAGTAAAGCTCGCCTGTAGGCCTTTGGCGCACTTTTATGCCTCTAAGGAAAAAATCTTGATAGGATGGTCTTACCTTCGAGTCGATGGCACCCAGGGTTGCCTAATGAACTGACCGATAGCCTGCAATATGATTGGCTACTATTAGTGACCGTTAACTTTAGTTGACTTACTGCTTGACGTATAGATTGCCCAAGTGACCACCCCAGTTGTTAGAGGTCTAATAGACTAGCTGATACTCTACAAGAAGGAACATTGCTAGTAATTAGACTTTGGGCCAAAGCCCTGGGCTATTTTTATAGATGACTATGTACATATTGTCGTGAAGTCTAGATATATCTGCTTATGCAGCTATGAAGAGCCTTGAGGAGCTATATAGATCTGGACAAACAAATTTAGCATCTAAGGAACTAGAACCATAGTAGTATAGTATTACCTTCAGGCCAAGAATTATAGTAAGCTTCCTGTGGGAAGTTAAGGCTAGCTACTTAGGAGCATGTTCGATTAATAGCAGCCCTACAGTCATTCTAAGAAAAGGAACTAAAATAGTTGGTCTCTTGAGACCTTACTATTCGCCCAGGAGCTATCAATTTTCTAGCATGACCTTCAACCTATCACTTAGGTCACCCAGGCCTCGTCCTTTTCCGTCTAAGCTGATGGAGTTTGTAATCATTGCTAGGTCCCTCTAGCCAGGTGTAGGCACATGGGGCGTGCCTATTGGAAGCTATATAAATTGTTTTCAGGATGAGTAGTTGTCGTGTTAGGCCTATGGGGCTAGATATGTCTTTTGAGTGACTAGATTTGTTGATTGTAGCATAGTATCCCTGGTTGTCGTAGGTTGTATTTCATACTGCCTCTCACCATGAATAGCTAAGAGGCTGCAAGTTTTCCAAACTTCTTACGGAGCTATGATGCTACTAATGCTTACAGAGCTATAGACTTCTCACACAACTACGATACTATATCTCTTACGGAGATACTAAATCGCTTATAGCAATATATTGTCTATAAACACTAAAGTGAATCCAACGAGTCCATATTGAAGTTTATTCACTTATGGAATTCTTCTATGTCATAGTGGCGTTACAGATTCTTTGTAGAGCCTTGTGTGCTCAAATATAGTTACAAGATCCTAGACGACTCAAATATAGTTATAAGAGACCAGATGACTCAGATATAGTTGCAGGAGCCCAGACGTCTTAGATATAGTTATAGGAGCCCAGATGGCTCAGATACATTTACTTATAGGACCTCAGGATCACCAGTAGGGGTATATAGACTGATTGGCGCCTTCCAGGGCTTATGGGGGCCCAGACTAGGTGATTTCTGTGATGATTGTACCTTCCAGGCTTATGGGGGCTAGGTTAGGGTCTAGTTTGCGTACTTGCTTGCTAGGTATAGCTCATGAATGTACAATCGTAAAGCTTACACTCTTATTTGTATAACTTGTCTACTAGGTGCAGCCTATGGTTATAAAACATACAGGTTAACTTCTGCTCCTTTCACTAATTACTTTTAGTCCTTTATCAGCTTCTATTCAGTTATTATTACTTCCGTATATATTTGGCACATATTGTACTGACGCCCACACGTTGGGCGCTGCATACTTGCTTGCATGTTCCGATAGACAGGTTGCGGGATCTCCTAGCATCTATTCAGAGTCGGTAGATTTGTTAGCTCCTTTCATTTTGAGTTGCCAAATTATATAGGTTTTCCTATCCTTTGTTACATAAGTTTTGGGTAGTCCAGGGCCCTGCCCCAACCAATATTTTCGCTGTTAGAGGCTTGCAGACTACAGTCTTCAGTTAGTTGGTTGTTGTTGGCCTTGTGGAGCCTATGTATGTTATATTTTGCGTGTTGGCCGTGTGGGGCCTAGTGTAGCTAGTTGGTAGCAGCCTTGTCGGCTATTGTATGAGTCTAACTATCTGCTTTCCTTCAGTTATGACTAGACAGTATGGTGGTCTTGTCGGCCCAACTAGGATCCTTTTATTGTTGTGTTTGTTGGGTTAGCTGTTTTCTTTTACAGGTTGCCATGTTCCCTTGTTGGACCAAGGCTGTGTTTATAGCCACGATATAGTAGTTTGTTTTCTTGGATTTGAGTGGCTGGTAGGCACCAAAGGTGCATATGCCCAACCTGGTCAGCCCAGGTCACAGTGTGGCATTAGGTGCCAGTCATGCCTCCCAAGGTTGGTGTGACAAACTTTATATCAGAGCAACATCGTATCCTTGGTATTTTGAAAGAGTGTCTAGTAGAGTCTTGCTTATAAATCTATTATGCACCACATTTTATAAGCAGGAGGCAAAGAGGAATCACAATATGGTTACCCCTCCTTCTTCTCAGATCATGCTATAGAATAGAGTTGTATAGGGATGAGTCCCTAATCTTTTATCGTTATGTCTATGTAGAATAATGTTTGGCATACAACAGACTACAACTAGTTTAGGGGTTGTGCCCCAGCGCACACGCAAGCGTACGCGGTCGTGCAAGTAATATAATGGCTCTTTTTAAGAACCAGATGTCGAACCCACAGGGACTGGACCAATTCAGCAAATTATCAAGTTCAAGTGTGAGATTAACCTTCATAAGTGTTGATTATAGAAGTTTTTGGTAAATTCTATTTAAATCTAGGGGTGGTCATAGAAATACTCTAAAACAATAGAAGAAGCAACTAGAGCTAAGGCTGGATAATCATGCAATGCTACCCTTTTTCAATTGTTCAAGTATGAAATTATCAATTGTTGTCTCACATTGTTTAAAATGCGATGTTCATGGTCTCTCGAGCCTCTAAACACGACAAACTAGCCTCATAACTACATCGTTGAGCAGGGATGTGACATCCTAGTTCATGGGCAATTCAACTACGTGGATGTGTTTTACGGGGTTTATGCTCTTGATTATGGACTTTCGTACCTCTAATCATTTAACTCAACTTAGCTTCACAACTACTTCTACGTGTGGTGGAGTGACAATTCTAAGCCGGTGTCTTGCTATCATCCCGTTTTATCAACCAAGCAAGGAAAATTAGGTGTAATTTCTATCCTTACCACAAATCACATTGAAAGATAAGAACTTGCTCCCTACATTCTCTTGTTCTTGCATAGGGATGCTCTTTCAAGCTTTTACCTAAGCTTAAAACATTTGTTTTCATGGTGATCAAGCATAAAAACAACCATAATGTAGAATGTAAGACAAAACAACAATTAACAACTCAAACCAAAATATATTCATGCAATCACAATCATATCACGTACCCTCAACCCTAGAGGAAGGGTTTTAGCCACTCATGTTCGTACAAATAATCAAAAACATAATTAAAAAATTTACTTATAAGAATAGATAAAAGAGAATTAAAATTGGTTGAACCCTATGTGAGTTATTCACTTCTCCCTTCGCTCCTTTACGGTTTTCAGAAAATATTTCGTGACAAAATGATTTTAGAAGCTAAGGGTTCAATTTATAGAAAATAGGGAATGTACAACTTTTTTCCCGTCATGGAATGGCTCCGTGGTACGGAGGTGGACGTGCAAATTTACCACCGTGGCTCAGAGATATCGCGAATGCACACTGGAAATCACTTAAAATTGACACTCGGATGATGGCCGGCGTGGCACGCTGCCTGTGCAGCGTGATGGCTTGCGTGACGCGACCACTGTCGCGCAGATGTACCTGGTGTGGCACGGCACTGGCGCGCAGGTGGCCTGCTTGCTGCATTCTTCCCGTGCCTGGAATTGGAGTGGCACGACGCTAGGCGCGGTACATGCACAGCGTGGCATGCTTCCTGGCGCGACCAGCCTTTCCAAGGAATGCTTCCTTGTCGATTTTTGCAAATTGCTTCCAATTCGATTCCTCTATTTCACCCACCATAAATAGACAAACACGACTAAACTAAGTTATAAAATAGCACTTGGTCAAGCAATTATGCCCAAGATCACTACCCCACACTTAAAACCTTATTTGTCCTCGAACAACCCTTTTACATCTCATGCATATGAAGACTCACACATAGCTAATTTAGCAAGACAATTCTAGCTATGGCTACAATGACTATTTAAGATAGCAAGTTTAAAATAGAGCATGCAAGATTTAACCATTAAAATCAAATACACTATGTTAAGACTCCCTAACCTCAAGAATATCGACTCTCAATCTCAGCAAACTCATGCAAATCAACAGATCAAGATATCCGACATGAAATTTTATCTTTCCTTAAACATGTGCCCTCACAACACAAGAGAGAGTTACCCCATTTTTACTCACAAATTTTCAAATCATATCGTGTATGGGTATATAAATAAAAATTAAGCTCGCTCTCACAACGAATTCACATGCATCATGTAGTGAACCATAAGCTTTCCTTTAGTGTATTACTCCACTAATTTAAGGATGTGTGAACGTAAGATCAAGTAGGACTTATTGGGTTGTAATGTAAGCTAAGGGACGGGTAGGTCAATTATGGATAATAACAGTGGCTATCTTCCCCAAGCGCTTTTAATACATCCAAAATTCATTATGGACATCTCTTCTCTTAGTTCACCCTCACTCTTTTCAATCTTAAATTTTCTCTTCTTGTTCCCCTTTCTTTAAGCACACTTAGCTTATTAGTAAGGAGTACTTACACAACTTTTCCATTCATTTTTTTCTTACTCCCTACCAATACTCAAGCATTTTCAAGCAAGTGCACCTTTAACCTTTTCTCAACTCCCACAATTGTTATTTTTCCTTCTTTTTCAAGATTCTCCCTCTTTTAATCTTTCGGATTTTTCACTTAAACACTTAGGAGTTTTGGATCAAAATCAAGGCTAATGAAAGAAAAAGGATTAAGCTTATGTTGTAGCTATCAAAGAATAGGCTTAAGGCTCAATGGGCTCACTAGGATTCAAAATTCAATGTAGGTAAGGCAAGGGTTAGAAATTTGGCTCATTCAAAGAAATGCCTAAATCATCTCCTACACTCTACATCCTTCATTTCATTTTGTATACACACTAGGAAAGTTCTAGACAATGCACAGTAGCATGGAATATTTAAAAACCTTACGCACTCAGCACATGCTCAATTCAAGACACATTCAGCAGACTCTTAACCTAGCTAATCACATGAATACAAAATTAAGCTTTAATTACATCGAGTCACATTAAAGAGCCTAGGTGTCTCAAACAAAGTTATACACTTCTTACATGCTTCAACATTAACCACACTTGCATCTTACAATTATGTATAGCACATAACAAGAACATCAAACCATCAATTAGCTACGGGTTCAAAACCAAAACCTATTGACTAATTTTCCCTCATGATGGTTGTCATCCATCTATCGTCGGAAATAGTCTCTAACTATGATTAAAAAAACTCTATGTACAGACAAAGAAAATTTTTATTCTTCGGTTCAAAGACCCCCCATCGGAAAAAAACCAAAAAGAAAAACCAACGGGTGGTGAAGTCATGCTCAACTCAACAATTTTTTCTTAACCAATGCCTATCAAGCACGAAATTCACCCCAAATCATTAAGAACAACAAATTTTTAAATTTCCCTCACCCCACACTTGAATCATGCTATGTCCCCAAAGCATCTAATTAAAATTCAAAAGGGTGAGAAATACTCCCTGAGGCCTCTAGGCCTAGCTAACAACATGTTTTTCTTCATATTTGCATACATGGGTATTTGACCCCACACTTTTCCTCTTCCAAGATTCTTAGCTTCCTCCTCCAAGGGTACTCCAATTTCCCCTCCATATGTGCTTAAATTTCCACCAAAAACACAAACACGATGAAAATAAACAAAATCAACACCAATAAAAATTAAAAATTGTACCTGTGGTACCCTTGGGTTGCCTCCCAAGCAGCGCCTAATTTTATGTCGCGGCACGACGTGAACTATCCTATTCAGGACATCCTCATACCTGGGTTCCCTTTCGAGAACCATCTTCTTCTCTTTTGATTTTTTGAGGAAACAACCGCCACTCTGTCCCTCTCCTCCTCCAACTTCTTCTCACACTGAAGCCCTTCATCAGATTCGGGCTAAAAACTAATCCTTTCCTTTGGCCGTGGACCTGTGGAATCTACCACCGCACACTTATCCTATGACAACACACTGACCTTACAAAGGTTTCTGCAATGTGTGGGTGGTGTAATCTCTTGGTAGACTCGGAAGAGTTCTTCTTCATTCTCGACCCTCATTTTCAGGGTCCCTGCTCTTACATCGATAATGGCTCCTCCAGTGGCCAAGAATGGTCGTCCCAAGATTAGGGGTACCTGGTAAGAAACATGAAAATCTAATATGATAAAATCAGCGGGTATAATAAACTTACCCACTTTGATGAGAAGGTCCTCTATAATTTCATCTGGTGCCACTCGCGACTTTTCTGCTAGTTGCAACATCAATCTCGTTGGTCTCGGTTAACCCAACCCCAAGGTGTTAAAAAAAGATAGAGGCATGAGATTAACTGCATCCCCTAAATCACACAGAGCTTTTATCACCTCAGCTTTACCAATTTGTATGGGGAGGGTAAAACTCCCTGGGTCTTTGAGCTTCTTAGGTATCTTGCTCATTACCCTGTGGCTACACTCCTCAGTCAGTGCTACTGTCTGGACATACACCAATCTGACTTTTTTGTCCATCACATCTTTCAAGTACTTAGCATACTTGGACATTCCCAGCAAAACATCAAGCAAAGGCAAATTTATGTGAAGTTCTTTGAAAATCTCGAAGAACTTTTTGAAGCATTCCCCCTCCTTGCTCTTTTTGAATCTCTGCGGGAATGGTGGTGGTGGTCTCTGTGCTGGTTGCAATGATGATTGTGCATTTTGTTGCACAGCACTCTGATTCTCTCCTTTGTAAGTGGATGGTCCTTTTTTAACCAACTCCGGCTGCACCTCATTTCTCTTCTCTTTAGGTGCCGTCTCAGACTGATGTTATTGACCTGGCGAGAGTTTGCTTTTGTGTCACTGGGTAATCCTCCCTGCGGTCTCGTGTGGTGAGCAGCTGCTATTTGACCCATCTGCTTCTCTAGATTGTGGGTGGCCAATTGCTTATTTTTTAAATCCGATGCCATCCTCGCCTAATTCTCTGCTAACTGGGTCAGTGTCTCCATAATTTTCTGCAATGTCTCCTAAATGTTGCTGCTCAACTGGCCATCATTCTGCCCGTTCTGCTGATACTGCTGCTGCTGAGGTCGCTGGTAACCTTGCCTTTGATTTTCACCCCAAGAAAAATTTGTGTGGCTCTGCCAATTCTTATTGTAATTGTTCCCAAAATTTTGATTGTTCCTTTGCACATTCCTAATAAAATTGACTGATTCCGTATTGGCCCTGCATAATTTTGCATTATGCCCATTATTGCCGCAGATTTCACACCAACTCGGAGCTTGCTGAACTGCATTTACCTGATCCTGCTGTTGGTTCGTACTCAGTTTATTAAACTGAGTCATCATCTGATGCTGAAATGATGCTAGTTGTGCCGCCAAGGCATTCATACCATCCATCTCTATCAGCCCTTCTCTCTTTCCTGCCCCTCTCGATGACTTGTTATGCCACTCTGGATTTCCCTGAGAAATTCTATTCAACAAAGTGTACAACTCATCATAAGCCTTCTCTAAGGCTTGCCCACCCGATGTAGAGTCTAGTAAGATTTTTGTGTGTGGGTCTAGACTTTCTAAAAATGAGTGTGCTAGCACATCATTGGACTGCTGGTGATGGGGAGAGTCTCTCAGTAATGACTTGAATCTCTCCCAAGCCAAATACAAGTTGTCATCAGGCCTCTGCTTAAAACTTAATATCTCACTTCTAAGTTTGGAAGTCTTGCCTGACGGGAAGAATCTGATAAGGAACTTCTTTGTCCAAATCATCCCAAGAAGTTATGGAGTTTGGTGGCTCAGATTTCAACCACCTCTTTGCCTCTCTCAACAATGAGAATGGGAAGAAGGTAAGTCGAACATAATCTGTGGACACTTCGGTGGGGACGTACGTGTCACTAATCTCAAGAAAGTTCTGTAAGTGCTGCTGTGGGTCCTTTATGTGTCATCCTAGTGAACTGGCCACTAGAATATAATAGCTGCACATACAGCGATTTGCCGATCGAATTTGACGAAACTAACTCCGTAGGAATGCTCCTTGCAGCTTAATATCTCACTACCTGAGATTATTTCGAGTTTGGATCGCGTTTAATAGCGTAAACGGAAGGAAATTTCATGGAAACTCTTGTGCTCTCTGTTTCTCTAATGTTTCTATGGTTTGTGGCACTGTTTATATTGATAGTTATCCTTAAAAACTGAAGTGGGGGCTTTTTATACTTGGTATAGCATCTCACCTCCGTGGCACGTTGGCCATCACGGAGGTGAGCCCTCCCAGTTCATCTCTTCTCTATTCCCAGGTCATCTCTTCTCTATTCCTGCTCCGCCACAATACTTTAATAGAAGCGACAACTTTAGTCCTTAGTCTACGAACTTGTCGATCTAGTATGGCTACTAGAACCTCTTCAGAGTCTAACTCCTCCGTAATCTGAACATCCTCAACTAGAATAATTTGGGATGGGTCTCCTATGCACTTTCACAACATCGACACATAAAAGATCAAGTGGACAGATTCTAATTCTAAAGGAAAATCTAGCTCGTACGCTACCAGGCCTATTCTCTTTAGGATTCAGTATGGCCCTCTAAATCTTGGGCGAAGCTTTCCCTTTTAACCAAACCTCATCACTCCCTTTATGGGGGAAACTTTTAGAAATACCCAGTCACCTACACTAAACTCTAGGTTTCTATGTCGTACATCAGCGTAAGATTTCTGGTGGCTCTAAGCTGTCAGCAAACTTTCTCTGAGAAGCTTTACATTCTCTTCTGACTGGTGGATTATGTCTGGTCCAATTAACTCTGATTCTCCAATCTCGAACCAACCAATTGGAGACCTGCATTTCTGCCCATATAAGGCCTCATAAGGTTCCATCTGGATCGTGAGTGATAACTGTTACTGTAGGCAAACTCAATAAGGGGTAAATGTTCATCCCAGCTGCCCCCAAAGTCCAGCACACAAACCCATAACATATCCTCGAGCATCTGAATTGTACGTTCTACCTACCCGTCTGTTTAAGGATGGAAGGTCATACTCAAATTAACTTGTGTCCCCTGGCCCTTTTGAAAGGACAACCAAAATTTAGCAATAAACTATGCTCCTCTGATGGAAATAATTGATAACAGAACCCCATACAATCAGACTATCTCTCTAATGTATAGTTCAACATAGTCTTCA
Source organism: Datura stramonium (assembly GCA_018107945.1). Taxonomy (NCBI): domain Eukaryota; kingdom Viridiplantae; phylum Streptophyta; class Magnoliopsida; order Solanales; family Solanaceae; genus Datura; species Datura stramonium. The sequence goes on along the minus strand of JACEIK010003122.1, from coordinate 164,982 downwards.
ATTGAGAAACTAGCCGTCACTGGCAGAAAATAAGCTGATTTCATCAAACTATCAACAATTACCCAGATAGAATGAAATCTGCATCTGGTACGGGGTAGCCCAGTTACAAAGTCCATATTGATAGCTTCCCATTTCCATGTACGCACTGCTATCTCCTGTGTTAACCCGCTGGGTTTTTCATGTTCTGCCTTCACCTGCTGTAAACTAGGACATTACAAATTTTGCTACATCTTTCTTCATTCCCGACCACCAGTAAATTTTCTTTATGTCATGATACATTTTTGTTGAACCTGGGTGAAGAGAATAACGGGAGTAATGTACCTCTGCCATGATCTGCTGGCGAAGTCCTGCTACATCCGAAACACAGAGGTGACATTTACATCTCAAGACCTCATCTGCAATTATTTCAAAAGCTGATATTTCCCCTCACGGAGCTTTATCTCTGAGCTGAACCGGTTAGGGTCTTCTTACTGCCGTCCTTTCACTTCTACAACCAACGATGACACTGTAGTATTCTAGATCACTATTCCACTATCTCCCAAATATACTATTCAGATGGCTAAACTGGCTATCTGATGCAATTCTCGAGCCAGTTCCCTCTGTTCGGGCTTCCAATATGCCAGACTTCCCATATATTTAGGACTGAGGGTATCTTCTACAACATTGTCTTTTCCTGGGTGATATAAAATGTTCACATTGCAATCCTTCAATAGCTCTAACCAGCGATGCTGCCGCAGATTCAACTCTTTCTGTGTGAAAATTTACTGGAGGTTCTTATAATCAGTAAAAATATCTACCTGGACACCATACAGATAGTGCCTTCATATTTTCAAGGCATGAATTACTATGGCCAATCAAGATCATAGGTGGGGTAGTTCTTTTATGCTTCCTCAGTTTCCTAGAAGCCTAAGAAATTACCTTACCATGTAGCATCAGAACACATCCTAACCCGATGCCTGAAGCATCGCAGTACACTGCATAACCCTCTGATCCCTATTGCAAGGCTAATACTGGTGCTGAGCTCAATCTGTTTTTCAAGTCCTAGAAGCTCTGTTCACATGCTTCAGTCCAGTGAAATTTAGCTGCTTTCTGAGGTAGCTTTGTCAAAGGCACTACTATGATAGAAAATCCTTCCACAAACCTTATGTAGTACCCAGCTAACCCCAAGAAACAGCATACCTCAGTCGGAGTGGTAGGTCTAGTCCATGTTTTAACTACTTCAATCTTCTGTGAATCTACCTGAATACCAGCATTTGACACAATGTGTCCCAAAAAGGCACTAAATTCAGCCAAAATTCACATTTAGAAAACTTTGCATACAGTTGGCGATCCCTGAGAGTATGGAGCACTATTCGTAGATTATCTCGGTGATCTGCCTCTTAACAAGAATACACCAGGATATCATCAATAAATACTATCACAAACAAGTGCAGATACAGTCTAAAGATGTTGTTCATCAGATCCAAGAATGTTGTTGGATCATTCGTCAACCCGAAGGACATGACTAAAAATTCGAAGTGGCCATACCTGGTCCTAAAAGTGATTTTTGGAATATCCCTGTCGTGAACCTGAACCTGATGGTACCCAGACCTTAAATCAATCATTGAGAAATACTTCACACCCTGTAACTCATCAAACAAGTCATCTATTATGAGAAGTGGATACTTCTTCTTTATAGTGACTTTATTCAACTGCCGGTAGTCTATACACATGCGGAGGGAGTCATCCTTCTTTCTCACAAATAGGACTAGCATGCCCCAAGGTGAAATACTCAGCCTGATGAAGCCCTTATCTAGCAGATCTTTCAACTTCTCCTTCAATTGCCTGAGCTCGGAAGGAGCCATTCGGTACGGAGGGACGGATATAGGCTAAGTACCTGGTAGTAAATCAATTACAAAATCGATCTCCCGTTTTGGGGGAATACCATAAAATTCATCTGGGAACACGTCTAGAAATTCATTAACTACGGGGATGGACTGGAGAGTTGGAGATTCTACTTTAACATCCTAAACCATGACAATGTGGTAGATACAACCCTTTTCTATTAACTTCCTCGCTTGAAGATAGCAAGTAAACCTACCTTTTGGCGTGGTCGTATTATCTTTACATTCCCGTACTACCTCCCTTGGAAAGTGGAAACGGACAGTTTTGGTCCAACATGCAATATTGGCATAACATGGCGCCAACCAATTCATACCATAATTGCATCGAAATCAATCATCTTTATTTCTATAAAATCTGCTAAAGTCTGACGACCAACAACCCCTACTGTACATCCCCGATAGACCCTCTTGGCTATGTTAGTGTCACCAACGGGAGTAGACACTGAAAAAGGTCGCTAAAGCAATTCTGGCGTAATACCGAACTTTCGGGCCACTAATGGGGTAACATAAGACAAGGTGCATCCTTGATCTATCAATACATAAATAGAACGAGAGCAAATGTCCAGCATACCTATTACCACATCCGGCGACGACTCTGACTCCCGTCGTCCAGGTAAGGAATAAGTGCGATCTAGACTGGTGCTTAAACTAGATGCCCCTATTCTGCCTCAGCCTCTGTCGGTTGGAGCTAAGGGCCTACTCCTTGCTGGAGATACTGCGACACGTGACTCTACTAAAGATCTATCCTATCGGTCCTGATCACTCTGACCCCTGGCTAGGAAATCCCTCATCAGATGACCCTCTTTTCCACATGTATAACATGCCGTGGAACCATACCTGCATGTCCCGAAGTGACGTCGGCCACAGATAGGGCAAATTGGTATAGCAAATCTGCTCCGCTATGACCCTCTGCTACTGTGAACTTGCTAGACATGAGCTCTCACCGAGCCCTGACGACCCCAAGCGACCAGACCTACTCTCGTACTGCTGTTGTGGAGGTGGGGATATAGGTGGTCTATCTTATAATCGTGGCCTGGCTCTGCCCCTGAAATTCTTCCTGTACATCACTCGGTCTACTCCTACGGTGCTGTCCAAGCTTACCCTTTCTATCTCCTGCTATCTCTGCCTAATTCCCTCGATATTCTGGGAAAATTCCTAGACACGGGCAATATCCATGTCCTTTCATAGAGTTTCCATGATACAAGTCTCTACATATTCTATATTTAGCCCAATAATAAACCGATGCACCCTGGCTTGCTTAATATCTACAAAGGCCGGTGCATATCTGTCCAGGGAATGAAACCTCATGTCATACTCCCGGACACTCATCGAGCCCTGTTCCAGATGCAAAAACTAATCAACCTGGGCCTACCGAATTTCTCATGGAAACTAATGATACAAGAAGGCCTCTGAAAAACTAGGCCAAGTCGGAGGAGGTACATCTCTACCCCAGGACCTTTCCCAACTCTCGTACCATAACACCATAATGTCCCGTAGCCGAAATGCTGCCATCTCAACTGACTCTACAGGTATAGCGTACGTCACCCTAAAAATCTGCTTTAATTGATCCAGAAAGTCCTAAGGGTCCTCATCACGGTTCTTTCCTGTAAATTTTTGGGGACTCAATGCAAGAAACTCTCAGACCCTCAAACTACCCCATCCGCCTGAAGATTCCGTGACTACGGGTGCCATTGGATGACACTGTGCAGCCATCATCTGAGCTAGCATAATAATAGGACTTCTAACCTTTTGATCGAACAGTGTCGATATAAGCACTGCTGGAGGGGGTGCCAATGTTTCCACTGCTCCGAACAGCTCCTGATGGAGCAGAGACTGCAGGGGAGACCGAGGTGGAGTCTTCCTGTCGCCCTCAGATCGGGCTGACTCTGGCTGAGAACCTTGCTAGTGCCTCTCCTGCTACTATGTCTAATTCCCTGCCAGTCGTAGCATGTCGCAGGTCTGACATTTCTCTATAGACAAGAAGAATATGGTAAGCTTAGGGACCCGACCCTATACTGTACAGCTCTACAGCACGATTAGAAGAGAAAGAAGAGAGACCATCCTATCATGCCCCATAGCCTCCTACCTATAGAATGTGGTGCACAACACATACATAGACAAGACTCTACTTAGCACAACATGCAGACTCCCTGGGATACGACCTGCTCTGATACCAAGTTTGTCACACCCTACCTTAGGAGGAACGATTGGCACCTGGTCCTTACTAAGGCCTGAACTATTTTTGGCTGAGCTTACACACCTCTAGTGCATGACTGACACTAACACTCAAGACGAGAAAACAACGGGCTTTATCTTGGCTGTAAATACAGCCCCTGGATGACAATGCCTTTTTGAAACCTGTAAAATGAAACAGCTAACCAGAAACAGATAATGATAGGGAATCCTATGCAGTTTAACAAGACCACCATGGTGTTTAGTTATGACTGAAAAGTAAAACCAGTGCTAAACTAAGCTATGGCCGACAAGACCACTAACTATCAGCTAAGCAAGGGAACAAAGCCAACACATAAGATAAAACACACACAGCCCCCACACGGCTAATACCAGCTAACCATAAGGAATCTGAAACAATCTACAAGCCTCTAGGAGTGATATACTGGTCGAGACAAGGCCCCGACCTACCCATATTGTACAATAAAAGAGAGTCAGCCTACTAATCTATTAGCTTCGAAGGAATGGAGCTGACTGCTCTGCTAGTCCTAATAGAAAGCTAAAAAGGTCCTGATCGACATCTACCGACACCTACAGACAAGTAATGCAGTGCCCCCAGAAGGGCCTCAGTACAATATGTACTGAATATGTAAGGCAATAATTGTAAATAATTGAATAGAGGAAATAGAACTAAAAATAACTGAAAAGAAAGGATATAGATTCTACCTGCATAGTTGAACTTTCTACTATCTAATTTATCAATAACTAAAGCAATCAAGAACCTTACCTAGCCTCCATAAGCCAGAAGGTAAACAAGCACAAAGTAACCCACCTGGGGGCCCCCATAAGCCCTGGTAACTACACCTCAACCTATACGCCCCTAGAAAGCTCACACTGGGTCAACTAATAGCTATAGCCTTCCTACCAGTCCCTTTGGTCTGCAACTGAGCCCGTTTTTCCCTTGATTGTAGCTATGTCTGAGTCCAGTGGACTCCAGATATCTGCACCCAGGCATCAGGCTTGACAGGGGTGTAGGGCCGATACGACATATAGTAGTCCAGCCATGGAATGGACAATATGAGGACCTAGGACCCCATCTTCTTCCCTTGCAGATGGTATACCACTCTGTAGAGAGACGTCATCTTTCCCTTGGAAGGCGACGACACAGCTAGTAACCCTAGGTTTGTCATGGAAGGCTATACTGGGCAAAGTCAATCTCAAACTAGGCATAGGATACGGGTCTCTGCTAATAACAACAACTAATCAAAATTCATTTCTCACTGGTTCTCTTATAGGAATTTAAACTATGCTACAATACTGAAGAAACCAACTTGCCAAAGGATTACGCCTTAACATACCCCAGTTGCCGATTTCTAATTAATTGGCGGGTTTCGATTCATATTCAACAACTCTTTTCAACTGAAATCTATAATGAGGCTGGTTTTAGTACTAGATTCAAAAAAAATGATAACTTTATATATAAATATCAACTATACTTCCGCTTTCCAAAACACGATCGAAAACATATAATTTTTCGGGAGTTTAAAAGGGAGAAATACTTACTTGAATCCTGTGATCGTATAGAATTTAGTTTGTAGCAATTCTGACAACTCTAGCTCGGCAGGTCTGCGATTCATTGGGTGACTTTTACGAAAATAACTCCGTAATAGTGCTCGTTGCAGCCTTAAACTTCGATACCAGAAGTTAATTCGAATTCCAACAGCGTTTCGTAGCTCAAACGGAGAAAATTAGGATTAAAATGGTGAGTTTCCTTCTCTGGTCGCGGGGTTCTATTTATTAAGAATGAAATCAAATGATCT
>JACEIK010003122.1:135644-159091 GCA_018107945.1 Datura stramonium | reverse complement strand
TAAAGCTTGGGCGGTGGACATGGGGTTCATGGCACGGACCCCAATGCGCCGATTTTAGGCCATGCCACGGAGCCAACGCGCTAGGGAGATTCCATGCCACGTTGCCCCTTTGGGCAGCTGGTCCGGCCTTCTCCCGTGCTGTCCCAACTTTATGCTCGTTCGATCTTTCCCCGGGCCCTCTCTCGTACGTATTTTCCTCTAAAACTCTTAAATAACATACGAATAGGCCAACTAAACATTAAAAACTGAAGAGGTGTAACAAGTAAGGGCCTTCTCGTAATTTTCTAAACTCCTAAGGCCTAAATTACATCGTTTTAAGGTCAGAATAAGGTCTTTTAAGGGGGATTAGTCCTTGGTAAGCCTTATTTTATGCATGCAATAGTTAGTGATGGGAGTAGATGTTGATTCAAGTGTTTTTACTCTAATTCTCCAAATTTCAATCTTTGGTTTTCAAGGGAAATTAAGAACAAAGTGTCCCCAAGTATGTAGGGCTTTAGAATGGGTGAATCCTTTCACTCACATGCCCAAATTTTGAACTGAAATCATCAATTCTCCTATTCAAATTCTATGGGGTCTTACCCAAATGCATGAAAAATGTGATTTCTCCTTATGGATTCGATTTAATTGAGTTTTATTTGTTGAATTATGAATGATAGGCAGATTTCATATTATTTTCTTTAAAATCATGTTTCAATCTTTTTAAATCTAAATTTTCCATTTATGAGAGTTTATGAAAGTTACGATTTATGATAAATATTCAATACTTTGAATTTATTGATGGCAGAAAAGCATTAGTTCAAGTTACCCATGTTTATAAGCATATTTTGAAAGAATTTAATATGGTGAAGTATTCAGCGATGCCCACATGTTGAAGAATGATTTATGATTTATGAAGCAAATGAAATGATTTATTGATTTATGATGTTGACCAATAAAAAGAGCCCGTGATTCTTTGCTAAGCATGTTTTAAAGGGGATCAATGACTATAAATGTTATATCTTAGCCAATGAAATTTTAATGCATGATGTTATTGATTTACGTGTGAGCCTATATGAATATTTTTGGGAACCGTGTCTAGCATTGAGCAGCCCAGCGTTCAAAGGATTATGTCAGTGTCTCATAACCACGTGCCACCGTGCGTTCTAATGTTATATATTTTATTCATATTGATCCCCTCAAATGTGATGTAGCACCTAATGCACGACCCTCGCCTGGCAAGCCAGGGTCAACTCTGCCTACTGGAGTGAGATAATTGGGGCATCATGAAAGGCTCTGCCATGATGGTGTTGGTTAAGATGAGTCCTCTCACTATTCCGTATGTTTTATGCATTGTTATATTTATGTCATTGGCTCAAGTTATCTTTTGATAATGTTTACCTATGATTATGATTATGATTATGAATGCTTTATGAATGATTTGAAAGCCTTGAGCCTTATTTTTATTATGGAGTTTATGATATATGCATGATGTCCTCCTACGTTTACTTATATGTTTTATTTTACCTTTAAATGTTCGTTTTATTTACCTTGTATACTCGGTACATTCCATGTACTGACCGCATACTTCCTATGTTGTAACGTTTCATGATAGAGGGTTCGATTCTCAGGCTCATCCTCATCCTTAGTCCATCTCATCTTACGTTCTCAGCTTATTGGTGAGTCCTCATGTTTCAAGGGCGGTTTGACAGACTCTTATGTTATCCTATGTTGCAGTATTGTTCGGATTTAGTTGGGGATGTTGTCCCATCAACCTATTTTATGTAGTAGATGCTTTATGAAAAGATGTAGAACTCAGTTTATGTATATGTCTAGTAATTACGGTTGTTAAGCTATGTTTACGTTTCCGCTATGTTTTATGCTAAGCTTTCCATTTTACTAAATTAGATTAGTTGTATGGATGTGCCATGGGTCGACTTGGGGTCTCTCGGGGTCCCTTGTTCCATGTCTACGATCCGAGTGTACGTCTAGGTCGTGACAAAGTTGATATCAGAGCAATAGGTTTGAAGTGTCCTAGGGAGTTTGAAAGACATGTTAAGTAGAGTCTTTTTCATGGGTGTAAAGCGCGACACTCTTATGACGAAGAGGTTGCTGGATGTTTAGACAATGTTCCTTTCTTTCATGATTCTATGTCGTGCAATGAAAAGTCCCTCCATCCTTGTAATTCATGCTATTCATGATTGCAGAATCATGGCTCCTAGAAGAAAGAACGGAAGGAGGATTGCAAATGAAGAAGGCCACGGAGGTGGCAATGACCATGGGAATCAGCAAGCCCCACCTATTCAGGAGCCCCAGGCACAAGAGCCAGCTGCCCACGCAGAGTTTCGGGTGGCTATTTAGATGTTCACGCAGGCCTTGACCGCTTAGTTCAACCAGCAGGCTATTGCACAGGTCCCTCAGAATGGCAATGTAGCGAAAGCTCGGATTAGAGACTTCTTGAGGATGAACCCTCTTGATTTTATAGGATCAAAGGTGGATGAGGATCCATACAAGTTTGTTGAAGGGATCTTCAAGGTCACTCAAGTTATGGGGTGACAAATAGGGAGTGTGTGGACTTGGCCTCTTATCAGCTAAAAGGTCACTCATATTTGGTACAAACAATGGAAAGACGACAGGGCAGCGGGAGTGGGCCCTATAAACTGGGATGAGTTCCACATGGCTTTTCTCGACAGGTTCTTCCCTCGGGAGTTGAGGGAGTTGAAAGCATTGGATTTTGTGAATCTCATGCAGGGAAAGATGATAGTGCTAGAGTATTCACTGGAGTTCACTCATTTGTCAAAGTACGCCCCAGAGTTAGTGATGGATCAGAGGGCGCGGGTGAGCCAATTCGTTCATGGTGTGGCTAGTTACTTAGATAAGGATTGCAGGACTGCCATGCTTCACTAGGATATGGACTTGCCTCGCATAGTTTTGTACGCCCACCATATGGAGGTGGCTCATAAGAGGGAGAGGGAGGAAAAGAGGGCTCGGACGGATAGTTGGGGGTTTTTGTATTAGAGGTTCGGCGGTGGCTATCATCCACAGTTTCAGCAGAGATCACTAGCCCCAGCACCATCATCAGCTAGTGTTCCATCCAGACCCAGGAGTGATCAGAGGAGCAGGGCTTCAGGGTTGAGGGATCAGAGGGGCACCCAGTTAGAGTATACCCCTCCAGCCAACGGAAGTCATATCGGGGAGTGCCTACTTGGTTCAGATGTTTTCTATGGGTGTGGTAGATCTGGGCACATGCACCGAGCGTGCCCATATGCCAGATAGGGTGATAATAGGGGTAGTGTATAGACCACCAGGATAGCAGCATCTCCAGCCCATTCCACTCCGTAGGGAGCATCAACTGTGGAGGTGGCGGACAAAGCCAAAACCAATTCTATGCCCTTGACTTGTGCAAGGAGAAGGAGACTTCACCAGATGTGGTCACTGATATGTTGCGTGTTTTTCATATTGATGTTTATGCCTTGATAGATCCGGGAGCTACCTTGTCTTTCGTGACTCCTTACATTGCTAGTATCCTTAGAGTTAGTCTAGACACCTTGTCAGAACTATTTTTAGTTTTGACCCCTATTGGGGATTCGGTCATAGCTAGATGAGTACATAGAGAATGCACCATTACTGTATTGCATAAGGTCACCTATGAAAACCTTGTAGAGTTAGCCATGACTGAATTTGACATTATTCTTGGCATGGATTGGTTGTTTTCATGTTATGCCTCGATTAATTGTAGGACTCGTATGGTGGAATGTCATTTTCGGGGTGATTCAGTTTTGGAGTGGAAGGGTAGTTCGGTGATACCATCAGGTCAGTTTATTTCCTATCTTAAGGCCATGAAGATGATCTCTAAAGGTTGCATGTATCATCTAGTTAGGGTTAAGGACGTTGAGTCCGAGACCCCGACTATTCAATAAGTTTTAGTGGTGTCTAAGTATCCAGATGTTTTTCCCGATGATTTGCCAGGGTTCCCCCTGAGAGGGAATCGACTTTGGCATTGATCTCTTACCCGATACGCAGCCTATCTCTATTCCTCCCTATAGGATTTCTCCAGCCGAGCTAAAGGAATTGAAGGATCAGTTAAAGGATCTATTGGATAAGGGCTTCATTAGACTGAGCTAGTCATCATGGGGTGCACCAGTTCTATTTGTTTGAAAGAAGGATGGTTCCCTTGGCATGTGTATTGACTTCGGCAATTGGACAAGGTTACCATCAAGAACAGGTACCCCTTACCTAGGATCGATGACTTGTTTGACCAGCTTCAGGGTGCCAAGTGCTTCTCTAAGATTGATCTCGAGTCCGGGTATCACCAGCTCAGGGTTAGGGAGAGTGACATTGCGAAAACCGCTTTCACGACTCGGTATGGTCACTACGAATTTGTTGTTATGTCTTTCGGACTAACCAATGCCCCTGCAACTTTTATGGATGTAATGAATAGGGTGTTCAAGGCATATTTGGACATGTTCGTGATTTTGTTCATTGATGACATCTTGATATACTCACGGAGCGGCAAGCAGCATGCCGCTCACCCGAGAGTAGTACTTCGGACCCTCAAGGATCGTCAGTTATATGCTAAGTTCAGTAAGTGTGAATTTTGACTAAACTCGGTGGCATTTCTGGGTCATGTGGTATCAAGTGAAGGCATAAGAGTAGATTCCCAAAAGATTAAGGCCGTGAAGAATTGGCTTAGACCAGTAAATCCTTCAGAAATTCAGAGTTTATTGGGCTTGGCAGGCTACTACCGAATATTCATTAAGGGCTTTTCATCAATAGCAGCCCCATTGATCAGGTTGACTCTATAGAAGGTGAAATTCTAATGGTCGTATGCTTGTGACAGAAGCTTCCAAGAGTTAAAGGCCTGACTCACTTTAGCACCAGTGTTGACTCTACCCGAGGGTACTAACGGCTTTGTTATATATTGTGATGCTTCGAGAGTCAGACTATGATGTGTGTTGATGCAGCGTGCGAAGGTAATAGCATATGCCTCAAGAGAGATGAAAGTTCATGAAAAGAATTATCTGACCCTTGATCTTGTGTTGGCTGCAGTGGTGTTTGCATTGAAGATATGATGACATTACTTGTATGGGGTCCACGTGGATGTGTTTATGGATCACAAGAGCTTGCAATATGTGTTCACACAAAAAGATCTAAATCTTCAGCAAAGGAGGTGGTTGGAGTTACTAAAGGACTATGACATGAGTGTCCTCTACTATCCGGGCAAGGCTAATGTGGTTGCGGATACGCTTAGTAGCCTCTCTATGGAGACTGTGTCCCAAGTGGATGAGGGAAAGGAGTTGGTGAGAGACGTCCATTGACTTGCAAGATTGGGAGTTTGATTGATCGACTCGATCGATGGCGATGTTATTGTGTAGAATGGGGCAGAATAGTCCTTGGTGGTTGATGTCAAGTCTAAGCAAGATGAGGATCTGACTCTGAGGAAGAAGTGCGGAGTCAAAAGGTGGAGGTTTTCTCCTAAGGGAGAGATGGTGCTCTACAATATCAGGGAAGGGTATGTGTTCCATACGTTGATTATTTTAGGGTTCAGATATTGCATGAGGTGCACGGTACCAAATATTCCATCCATCCAGGATCCAAAAATGTATCCGGACTTGCTGGAAATCTATTGGTGGGATGGTATGAAAAAGGATATCGCGGAGTTAGTGGCCAAGTGTCCAAACTGTCAGCAAGTGAAAGTCGAACATCAAAGGTTGGGAGGCATACTTCATGATAGTAGCATCCCCACTTGGAAGTGGGAAGAGATTAGTATGGACTTCATTACAGGCTACCTCGCACTCGCCGACACTATGACTCCATTTGGGTGGTGGTAGATAGGTTAAATAAGGCTGCACACTTCCTACCAGTTAAAACCATAGATTCGACAGATGATTATGCCAAATTGTACATTCGGGAGTTGGTTTGACTTCATAGAGTGCCATTGTCTATTATCTCAGACCAAGGTACTCAATTTACCTCTTTGTTTTGGCGGTCTTTCCATAAAGGGCTTAGGTCTCAGGTTAAGCTCAACACAATATTTCATCCACAAATGGATGGCCAGGTGGAACGGACAATTCAAACTTTAGAGGATATGTTGAGAGCCTGTGTGATGGATTTTAAAGGTAGTTCGGATGACCATTTTCCTTGAATCGGGTTTTCTTATAATATCAGCTATCACTCTAATATCAAGATGGCACCATTCGAGACTCTTTACGAGCAGAGGTGTAGATCTCCCATCGGATGGTTTGAGGTTGGTGAGGCAGCTATGATAGGGCCAGATTCAGTTCATGAGGCAATGGTAAAGGTTCAATTAATAAGGTACAGGTTGAAAACCGCTCAGAGTCGCCAGAAACCGTATGTTGATGTGAGGAGAAGGGATGTAGAGTTTGATGTGGATGAATGGGGAATTCTAAAGTTATCTCCCATGAAGGGAATCATGTGGTTCAGAAGGAGAGTGAAACTCAGTCCCTGCTATGTTGGTCCCTACAGGGTTGTAAGAAGAATTGGTAAGGCGGCATATGAGTTGGACTTGCCATCAGAGTTATCTTCAGTTCATCTCATCTTTCACGTATCACTTTCGAAAAAGTTTGTGGGTGATCCAACCTTGGTATTCCCAGTAGACAGCATTGGGGTAAAATAAAGCTTCAGTTATGAAGATATTCTCGTTGAAATCAGGGATAGTTAGGTTCGGAAGTTGAGAAACAAAGAAGTACCTTCAGTTAAAGTATTGTGGAGAAATCAGCATGTTTAAGGAGTTATGTGGGAAGCTGAAGCGGATATGATGGCTAAATATCCACACTTGTTCCCTACCGGCTCAATTTCAGTTCAACAAATCAGTTTTTTCCCTAAACCTCTAATCAGTTGTCATGTTTTGCTCATGCGTACAAGTTTGTTTTATGATGTGGTAAATGTATGAGATGTCTGAATTCAAGCAAGCTATGTAGTTCTTTTTAGAGGTAGTTATTCCAATAGTTTTTGTCTTAAATGATCAGTATATGTATATGGTGATTTCTTACTTCTGAGTTTTCTGCATATTTCTAACATTCAAGAATAAATGTTCAAAAGGGGGGAGATATTGTTATACCCCGGGAAATCCAAGGATCAGACCTGAGAGTCAAACGGGGAAAAATATGGAAAATATTGCAACACTGCAGGACGAGTGGTTAGACGACTCATGAGGAGACCTCACGTGTCGTCAGGTGGCTCATGGGAAGGCAAGACTGGGTTTAGGAGTTGAGGTCCCAACGGGCTTGGGAATGACTCGTGGTAAGCTACCACGAGTCGTCAGGTCTACCGCGGGGCGAGGTTGACGATTTAATAGGAGGTCTGACCAGTGTAACTAACGGATGGGACCCCACGAGTTGTGGTCAGTCCCAATGACTCATGAGGTGGGTCGTGAGCAAGCCCAGGGAATTTTACCTGAGGCTGAGGCAGTGTACTTGACGGGCGACACGATGAGTCGTTGCCCATCCTAGCGAGTCGTTAGGTCACCCGTTAGGGTCACGTGGCAGTTATTTTCTATGAATTAGTAAGGGCCTTCTCATAATTTTCTAAACTCCTAAGGCCTAAACTACGTCTTTTTAAGGTCAGAATAGGGTCTTTTAATGGAGATTAGTCCCTATTAAGCCTCATTTTATGCATGTAAGAGTTAGAGAGGGGAGTAGAAGATAATTCAGGTATTCTTCCTCAAATTCTCCAAATTTCCATCTTGGGCTTTCAAGGGAAATTAAGAACAAAGTGTCCCCGGGTATGTAGGGTTTTAGAATGGGTGAATCCTTTCATACCCATGCTCAAATTTCGAATTTAAATCATGAATTCTCCTATTTAAGTTCTATGGGGTTTTACCCAAATGCATGAAAAATGTGATTTCTCCTTATGGGTTTGATTTAATTGAGTTTTATTTGTTGAATTATGAATGATGGCCAGATTTCATTTTATTTTCATTAAAATCACGTTTCAATATTTTTATATCTAAATTGCCCATTTATGAGAGTTTATGAAAGTTACAGTTTATGATGAATATTCAATACTTTGAATTTATTTATGATGGAAAAGCATGAATTCAAGTTACCCATGTTTATGAACATATTTTTAAAGAATTGAGTATGGTGAATTATTGGGAAATGCCCACATGTTGAAGAATGATTTATGATTTATGAAGCGAATTACATGATTTATCGATTTATGATGTTGGCCAATAAGAAGGGACCATGATTCTTGGCTAAGCATGTTTTAAAGGGGATCAATGATGATAAATGATATATCTTAGCTAATTAAATTTTAATGCATGATGTTACTGATTTACGTATGAGCCTATATGCATATTTTTGGGAGTCGTGTCTGGCAGCGAGCAGCCCGATGTTCAAAGGACTATGCCGGTGTCTTATAACCACGTTTCACCATGGGTTCTAATGTTATATATTGTATTGACACCGATCCCATCAAATGTGATATCGCGCCTAATGCACGACTCTCGCCTGGCAAGCTAGGGTCAGATCTGCCCACTTGAATGAGATAGTTCCGACATTATGAAAGGTTCTATCATGATGGTGTCGATTAAGACGAGTCATCCCATTGTTCCGCATGTTTTATGCATTGTTATATTTATGTTATTTGCTCAAGTTATGTTTTGATAATGTTTACCTACGATTATGATTATGAACTCTTTATGAATGATTTGAAAGCCTTGAGCCTTATGTTTTATTATGAAGTTTATGATATATGCATGATGTCCTCCTCCTACATTTATGTATGAGTTTTATTTTACTTTTAAATGTTCGTTTTACTTACCTTGCATACTCGGTACATTACATGTACTGACCACATATTTTCTATGTTGTATCTTTTCATGATACAGGGCCCGGATCTCAGGCTCATCCTCATCCTTAGTCCATCTCAGCTTATTGGTGAGTCCTCATGTTCAGAGGGCGATTTGATAGACTCTTATGTTATCTTATGTTTCAGTACTGTTTGGGTTAGTTGGGTAGGTTCTCCCTTCAACCCATTTTATGTAGTAGAGACTTGCAGACAAGATGTAGAACTCAAGTTATGTATATGTCTTGTACTTACGGTTGTTACGCTATGTTTACATTTCCTTATGTTTTATGCTAATTTTTCTGTTTTACTAAATGAGATTAGTTGTACGCATGTGTCATGGGTCGACTTGGGATCTCTTGGGGTCTCTTGACCCGTGTCTACGATCCGGGTGTACGTCCGGGTCATGATAAAAACAATTTAGAATTCGTCCAAACCCCATATTTGAAGAATCATGCAATTGAATAAATACAATCTAATCATACCCATGTGTAGAGATTTAACAATCATGCAATTGAATAAAATCCCATACTTGATCATAAATAGTTTATCACATCTTGATAGGGATTAGGCATGGGTGTGGAAGAAAACACCCACTCATAGCCTTACATACCTGGAAATGGTGAATTCCAACACCCTGTAATAGCCCAAGTAGAGATTCCAATGGAAACCTTGAGATTTTGCCTTGAATCTCATCTTCAAACCTTCAAAATTGCATGCATGAGAGTAATGGCATAGGATAGGTTCCCTGCTTAAAACCCACTAAAACGAGCCTTAAACGATGTAGTATAGGTCTTAGGAACTTAGAAAATTACGAGAAGGCCCTTACTATTTCGCAGAAATTAACTTCCAGGTGACCCTAACGGGTGACCTGACGACTCGTTAACAGGGCCAACGAACCATTAGGTTGCTCATCAAGTACACTAGATTACATGTCAACTGGGGCTCATAACGGATGACTTAACGACTCGTTCCTCGAGACCACGAGTCATGGTCACCTTCCATTAGGTACACTACCTCAGCATTCATGGTAAACCATCATGTTTGCTCATGACTCACCTTACGAGTCGTTGGGATTGGTCACGACTCGTGGGGTTCCATCCTTTAGGTACACTGGTAATCCTCCTATAAAAAGTCCCTCTCCACCCCACGATTGACATGATGACTTGTGGTGGCTGACCACGAGTCGTTCCCTCACTCGTGGGGACCTAAATCCATCATTTTCCAAAGCCTCCCCACGAGCCACCTGACGACTCGTGGAATCTCCTCACGAGTCTTCCAACGACTCGTTCTATGCCTACAACATTAATTCTACAATTTTCCCATTCCAACTCCCTGATCCGATCTTCGAGCCCCCAGGATATAACACTCTATAAGTCTGATACTAAATACCTAATGAAAACTGATAAAGCATGATCCTCGGGAGATAAAGACTCACCAACAGACGTGGGATGCTAACTCTGAAAGGCTGGCTAAGGACGACGCTGAGTCTGAGTACCAAGGCGTGTATCATAAAATGATACATCATAGAGTATGCGGTCTGTACGTGGAATGTACCGAGTATGCAAGGTAAGTAAAATGGACAATTTTAAATACATAAAAGTTCGTATGAGTCGGAAAACATGATCATAACATAAATATCATAATTCAACATAAGACTCAAGGTTCCTAAACTTTCATAAATAATTCATAATCAATCTCACGAGAGAAAAGATTTATTAAACATGACTTTAGCCAAAGTATATAATCATAATCATACATAAATGATGAGGAACAGTAGGAGATTCTTATAACCGACATACCCCATATGACCACACATGGTGAGCCCAACCTGTAAACCCCTAATCGGGAGGGTGTTCATACCTTTCCAAGGGTAGAACCATGAAAGGGCGTGATATCACTCATGAAAGGAAGGGAGGTCCCATCGTGACCTATAGTGGCACGTAGTTTTGAGACTTGGGGAAAAACCTGAGCCCCGAATCTTCTTTCTCTTTTTCTGCGCTGGACAATTTTGCCCTGAGTAGCATTCTGGAATTGGTGGCACACCGGTGGTTCGCCGGTTGTAATTCACGGACCGCCGACTACATTATCTGCTACTTCAATGCCTTCTAGTAGTAAGCGGCGGTTCTGTCGGTGTTTCACCGACCTTCATCCGTGCACCGCGGATCTTTTTCTCTTCAATCGAGCAAGTCAGCTGCCATTCGGTGGCTGAACCGATGAGTCACCGTTTGCAACCCGTGTTTAGCCGGTGGCTTGTTTACAAAAGGCAGTAGAAACCAGATCTTGATCGGCATTTCGCTGGTCCTCTTCGACGGAACGCCGAATTTCAACCCACTTCCTTCTTTTTGATCCATTTCTTGCTCTTTTCTTCACATTAGGTATCTGCACACAACAAAAGTAAAAGGGGCCTAAAATTCATATAAATAACTCAAAAATTAAGCAAAACTCAGGCGTAAGAGCCCAATGAGTTGGTGAATTTACCAACTCATCATGTACATTATCGTTCGTAATATAATTTGTCCAACATAATGAGTCGGGATCAAATCCACAGGGAATAAGGATAGATCACTACTAAAGTTGTATATCAATCTAAACTAGATAGCATCATTGTATCACAATTCATAAAATAAATACTGGGAGAAATTGAGAACACCAAATGATTCTATGCAATATAAAATTAAAGTAATTCTAGTTGAAGTAACAGTGAGAGAAAGTACTAAAGATGTGCTATTGATGGGCATCGATAGGATTGGTGTTAATCAACAAGTCTAGAGAATCAACTACTAACATGAATAACCATGGAATAGCTTATTCCCAATGTCTTTCGACCACTTGGGGAAATTCTACTTAGGTTTTTTCAAACCACAATCTCAACTAATAAATTACCCAAATTGACTTGGGAAAGAATTAAGTTATTTCTAGCATTAATCCTTAAATTGAGTTATGAAAATTGGTTTTGACTATTTCTAGCCCAACCCCACATTACCAAAACTCAAATCCCCACTTATGCTTTCTCACCCATATCTTATTTCCCTTTTTCAATCAAAAGCAAGAAAAGTAAACACAATCTATGTTTGCAACCATAAATATTTGCATTATAACTCAGAAAAAAAGCATTAGATTCATGCATAAACAAGTGATTCTAAGATGAAATCAATAACACCTAATTAAATCTATCCCCCATCAAGAAAACACCCCTAGATATCAAATTAGCTACTCATGAATGTAGATAAAAGAATTGAATCAACAAAAAATTCATTCACATTAATACATGAACAGTAAATTTATGCTTCAATGTATACATCAATGGAGAATTCTTACCCTACAATATTGTTGAAGAAGAAGAATAAGACTAGCTCTTACTTATCTCTATAATTCTATCTCTACTAAATTAGCTATTCAAAAAATACTTTTTTTTTTAAATGGAAGTTTGTAAAAAATATGGAAAGTCTACTCTTCTTAATGTTGCACGGATTCCAATCTTTCCCTTAGAAGCATCAAAATTATTCTTATGCCAGATATAGAAAACTTTTCCCCTTTTAGTATGTAATCATTTGCGTGGCACCTGCGTTTCACAAGTGCCCAAGACGCGGTTGCTTCACCTGTCACGTCAGATTGTCCAGTTCAGCTTCTACATCTACGCTTGCATTTTGGATGTGTCAAGATGCATTCCATGGTTCTCTTCAAGCTTAAGGGAAGTTCATTCAGTGTCTCACTGCATTTCGCTGGTATCAGACCTACGAAATGTAGGTCTCCTGTTTCCATCACTTGCTCTTTGTTCAATTTCTTTGCTCTCTTTGTTTGAGCCTAATGCATGTAAAATCAAATGAAAAAGGCACAAAACCTTCCTATATGAGTTTAAAACCAAGCAAGCACTCATGCTTAAAAGCCTCATGAGTTGTTAAATTACCAACTCATCAAACCCCCAAACTTGAACCATTGCTTGTCCTTAAGAAAGACATTTCCTCAAGAATGAGAAATTGAATTAAGCATGGAATAACACAAGATCAACACACAAGGACTGTTAAATCCTAAGAAAACTCAAAAATTGCACACAGATTCAACACTAAGAAAAGACTCAAACATGTTGCACACTCTTCAAGAGATGATCACAAGCCATTGGCACATTTGCACAAAATTTTCTTTCATTCCAAATATAGGGTTTAGTTCATCAAAACAAGCTCCAGGTAGCATATCAAGTCATTGAAAATTTACATACAAAGTTTTCCTTAATGCTCACTTTACCTTTGCCTCAATCAACCTTTCAATTTAAAACACATTTAAGCATGTACCCCAAAGAAGCGATGCCACTCTTATCAATAGAGAATCCCTTTCATTTTCATGTATTTTATATATAGGGATTATAATATAAAGCAAATACACTAACTCTCACAAAGAAATTTATATGTATGCAAATTGACCCATTTCCAACACTAACTCTATGGAAATGGCACCAATTTTTTATAATGCTCAAACTCACATTCCTGCTAAAGCATGAAGTGGACGTTGTCCATAAAGAACCCAACAAAGGTTGGGGTTGATCCCACAGGGAATAAGGTCAAGATATAGAATAATGCAGGTATTTATGCTTTTAGGTATGTTATCTCCAAAAAGGGGGTTTGTAAAAGAAATTATAAGACAAGCTTTAGAGTTGGTTATTGTTTATCAAAATTTACAATTAACTAGGGTAAGTGTAAACTATGAATTCATAATTACTTTGGATTTACACTTGTGATCTATCCCAATCCTTACTTATAGAACCGATAACTAGGGTTCATCCAAATGATAGGATCGTCCCAATTAGATGAGTATACTCAATCATTTGGTTAGGTCTCAAGAGCAATTTCAATTCAACCATTATCAATTTCTTCCAAATTAACTATCCGGCAACCGCATCTAAAGTCATAAAATGACTCGTAAAGATCAAGGCTTTGTTGTAATTCTATTTTTCTAATCTCTACTTCTCTAGGTTCAAGCAAATAGAGAACTCAGGCAAGTCCTAACGTTTCGTTTTAAGAAACATTAAAGATGAAAAGAATAAAATACAAGCATTTAGCATTGATTTAGAATCACTTTGTGTAACCTTACTTTGTTAATACACCATGTTTCCCACAGCCCAAGTTGTGGAGGTTTTAGCCTATCATGATTGTGAGATTCTTATTATCATTCATCGATAAATACATAATTGAATACTTACAAAGATGATTGAAAAGAAAACTTGCTTGATTATTGCAAGAATTGATGTTTGAATATTTCAAGAAAAAGGAGGAGATCAAAGCAAGAAAATCTCCAAAACTTGAATTAAATTTAACAACAACTTTTCTCTCAAAGAAAATCTTGATGTTCGACTCTCTAATTTGTCTTCATTACATAGAAATAAAGGGTATTTATAATAGTATATTTTAGCCTTCTTTGTTCCTTTATAGATTTGATTTGGGATTTGTAGCTTGTTTTCTTAGTTGAAGTAGGATTCTACTGCTGGATGCTGGACAGTGTTGGTGTGTTGCGACTGAAATCTCGCAGCATGAGCCCCGCGTCACATATGGCATTGTGTAGGATGGGTTGCAGCACTGCACTGCTAGTCACGTAACATGTCCTGTGTGATGTGTTGCCGGTCACATATGTATGGCCAGTTGGTGCAAAGTGTTTTAAGTTTTGCTTTGTTCAACCCAACTTCTTCATCTTCAATCCAAAAGACTAAAATATACCAAAATCCATCTCTTTAAGCCCCAAAAGCATCTAATCATGTGTTTTTGCTCTTTAAAACAAATATATACCATAAAACACATGCAAACACACATAATTTGTTGTTGAAATATAGTAAAGAATGGGAAAAATATGGCTACAAAGTGCGTAAAACTGGAGTTCATCACCACTGCCTATTGTTGAATTTAGCATTGATGTTGGGGAAGTCATTCCCCAGCCCAGCCAAGTAAAAGAGCCTTTCAATGGTTATTGGCCTCTCCACACATATGACGTAGTGCACTTTCATGTCGAGCACAAAATGAATAATAGCATCCCTAGTGTTAGTGGATGTTGGTTGCTGTGATTGCTTTGGTGTTCCCCTTTCCTTTTCTCTTTGAGGTGGAAGGGGCCTTCCCTTTGTCTATTTACCTGGAGAAGGTCATTTTGCTACAATAATAATGTTAGTGCCACAAAAATACAAAATTTCTTTTGTATTTTTTATAAATGAAAATTAAAAGCAACAACTATACTATATTAAGGAAAAGAAATTAAAAGATTGGATGTAAAACAAAATGAAGCATCAATATCAGGAACTTTCAGTACTTGTGCTCCACTTGTGTTTCGCATGTAGATGCCCGTGGGTCACAATTGAGTCATAGGACTGTGACAGACCACTAAGCCAATAAAGCCCTTCTTTTGTTCTTAACCTGTGCTTCACAGGTTGTGATCTGTGGCTCGCAAGTGTAGCGCACGTGGGTGGCAGTAGCCTAAAGCCTCCAACCCTCACCTGCACCATTACCTGTGTTTCACAGTTCCCCACTTGTGACTTGCAGGTACTTGGCAGTGACTAGCATTGCATTTCTTGCTCATGAATTAGCCATAATTGCACAAATACAATTATAACACATCTTATGGATACTCAAACTTCCCCGAAATATTAACCAATCAATTTAGACAAACCACAGAACATCCGGACCACTCAACGCCTTCCCTTAAGATGGACGTTACCTTGTCTATCATCGGGCGACGTCGAGTTCCCAAACCAACAAACCATAGAAACTCAATTCCACAACTCTCTTAACTCATCCACACTTCATATTGGCAATTAATAGTAGCACAAAAGAACATAAATGATGATTTACCTTTAAGGAAGACGTCAGCCTATCTATCATCAGGAAAGTTGTGCATTTCAAGCACACAGGCTATCAGACTTCACCTATTACACCCCAAAAAATTGTTGGTGATTATTTGATGTTTTTATGCTAGTTTAAGGGATGTGTGGGTTTTATATTGATCATAGATGATAAGGTAAATGTGTACGAGCGGAAAAGAAAAGAGTATATGACGTTCATAAGTAAGGGTCAAATTTAAATGACCATATCTCCCAATATATAAAGAATTAGATTCCCCACAACCTATCATATTATAGATGTTCGAGTCTAGTCTTCAGAACATCAAACATCTTGTCGATAGGAGTTTTTAGTAAGAGGTTATGAGAATTTTATCAAAGCACCCTGAGCAGTGAGGCGGGCATGACGCCCTAACGCCTCCACCGCCCAATTTACGTAAAATCTTATTTTTCACTTGTAGAAAACAATTTAATCTTAATATAAGTCGACCATATTGCAAATAATTCCAATTATATCTTAATTACAGCAGCTAGAACAATGAATATTAAGGAGGAACATCAAGCAAAGTTCAACCAAATCACTAGACAAGTTGAAAATACTTTGCCAAGTGTGCTAGGGGCTGTTTTTGGAGCTCGTTCGGGAAAGGTTTTGAAGGTGTTATTTTTTGCGTTTCAAAATCTATTTGGACTTCTAATATATACATATTTGAGTAGGTATTGAAACCAGGAAGAAAGGTAAGGATTTCGCCCCTTTTAAACCTCTGAAATTGCATAGTGAAAAGCTGGAAATTGGCAGCTAAGTGAGCTGCCAATGGACTGTTTGTGAGCTGCGTTTTGCTCGTTTTCCTTAGGATTTTAGGCTCGTTCTTTTTCTGGAATTATACTTCATATTGAGGGGAAGAATTACAGCATAAATAAGGTAAATTTTCATCTTGTTTCTCAATTAAAAGTTAGTGAAAACTAGTTGAGAAAATGGATAAATGTTGTTGATGTTGCCGTGTGTTGTTGTTGCTATTGTGACTGCCTTTGGTTAGTTATTTTGGGCTGCATTTTGTGCTAATGATTAAGTGTTTTTGTCCTATAAAACCACTAGATTAAGGAGGTTTAAGGCTGATCTTTGAAATGAGAAATCGGCTAAATAAAAGTTCATCAGAGAAAGGTATGTAAGGCGCCCGTCCATCGTTCTTTTAAGCATGATTTGTGCATTTTGAATTGAATGAGAAAGAAACCACTTTAGAATTCTTGAGGCAGTATGTTAAGATTCATTTAAGCATTCAAAGTTTCATGTTTGAATGAGGTTAAATGTTGAGATTATGTCTAGCCCGAGTGAGGCATTTAAAGTGGGATATCGTGTTGATTGTTTTCATAGTAGTACATTGAGTTGGAGACCCCTCAGCATGAGCATTGTTAGCTGGTTCTTAATGTATGTTATATATAAATGGGTGATTTGATATGTGTTTAAAGTTTTTGTTGCTAACTGAATTTGGTGAAACAGCCAAGATAATGACGTGTAAATGATTTTAAGCCAAGCAAAGACGTCGCAAGCTATTAAGGATAAATGAGCTTATTGAATTAGGATTTCCTTGCTATGGTTTTCATTTATAATATGTGTATGTTATGAAATATTCCAAGACAAGGGGAGATTTCATAATCCCTTTTCCTTAAGTTGAACAACAAGCTAGCAAGTCTTCGAGCTCTAATGTCCCTTTGAACATGATCAATAAAACTTGACGAAACTCTTAGGTCATATACAGTTCCTTATAATTTACACATGTTCTGAGTACATGCATTTAAGTGCTATTATATAGCTTTACATGTTATACTTGGTCACTCGAAGTTATGCATTACGAAGGACACCTATGCATGCCATATATTTAGTCTTCGTCGTTTCTATGCTATACGTGTCAAATTGACACAGTATAAGCCATATCGGCTCCGTTTAGGATTATTATTATGAAATATTGATTTTATCCTGGTGTGGTACACCGGCTGGAAGGATTTTCCCCTCGTGTGGTACACCAGCTGGAGACATTTTTTATTTTTATCCCGTTGTGGTACACTAGCTGGAAATTTTTTTTATGGATTTTATGGTCTGCTGGCCGCAAGAATTTCAGTTATAGTTTTTATTCTACATTAGATGGTTGCATTTGTACTTAAATATTGAGTTATTATTAGGTTTCGGTTTTCAGGATTCCGGGTTATTACTATTCCTTATTTCTATCTCAGTTATGAACGTTATCTTATATGTTTACAATGTTTTGCCTTACATACCAGTACATTTTATTTGTACTGGCGTCCCTTCATCTGGGGACCCCTCCTCCAATCATGCTATAGGTGCAGGATGAGGCTCATATCATCAGACACAGTAGGAGCAAGATTTTAGCATAATAGTGGTGTGCTCCTCTCTTTCAGGAGACATGTCTTAGTTTTGACTATTTCAAGTTTTGTATACAGCATGGGAAGGTCGAGGACCTGTGTCGTGCATTTTAAATTATTTACTCTATAGAGGTTGATGTGGACTAGTTTGTATAGTAGTTTTGGTTGTGTAGTCGTGTTGGTTTTGCATTTCTCTGTTTAGCTTTATTGTAGCCTTGTCGGCTTTCCAGGTTGCATATTCATTATTATCGAGATATTATGGGTCTAGTGTTTATCTTGGTTGGTTGTGACAAATGGCTTGGTCAACCTTAATGTTACATTTATAGATGCAATATAGTGGGGTTCTTAATCAACAATGAATCAAGTGCCAGTTGCACCCTACCCCAGTTTTGGGGTGTGACAGACTTGGTATCAG
Source organism: Datura stramonium (assembly GCA_018107945.1). Taxonomy (NCBI): domain Eukaryota; kingdom Viridiplantae; phylum Streptophyta; class Magnoliopsida; order Solanales; family Solanaceae; genus Datura; species Datura stramonium. The sequence continues at coordinate 140,699 of JACEIK010003122.1, read as the reverse complement.
AGTGAAGTCGTGTCCTAGGGAGTCCACAAAGGCATGTCTAGTAGAGTCTTTATTACGAGTATGTGGTGCACCATACTTATAATTAGTAGGCTACAGGACATCTAGGAATTATTTCACTTCTTTTACTAATAGTTCGTGCTATAGGGCAAGGTCATAAGTATTGCGACATCTAAATCGTGTTATTGTTTCAGAGTATGCCTGTGACAAGGAAGATGACTATGAGGTTTATTGGCACAACCATTAGATAGGGTACTAGTCACCCTCAGTGGATAAAGTAGAGTGGTCGGAGGCTCAAAGTTAGTCTCCTACTCCAGGTATTATAGTTTCTCTAGCACCGATTTGAGCAATGGCATATAGACCTCCAGCTCCTCTCGCACCAGCAATACCTGAGGGTAGTAGAGTGGCAGAACTCCTATGCTTTTGGTACCTTTGGTTGTTCCAGAAGGACAGGGTCTTGAGGGAGCTGTTCATCTGATGGTTCTTATAGCTGCGGGTTAGGAGTGGCGATTGGAGGCGATAAAGAGAAATAGAGGCTAGGCAATTTAAAGACCCAAGGCCCGCAAGTTCTTGAGTTTGAGCCCTCTTATATTCACCAAATCATACCCGAGCGAGGATCCTCAAGACATTATTGATCAGACTTATAGGGTCTTGAAGGTAATGTGAGCTACAACGATTGAGGAAGTAGAGTTGGTGGCTTTCAGACTACGTGAGTGGCTATATTGGGGTATGAAGCTTGGGCTTAATCCAGAAGAGCCGATGCACCGGCAGCTGAGTGGGAAGAGTTCTCCGAGGCCTTTATGCACCACTATCTACCCCAGGAGCTTCGACAGGCTCGAGCTGAGAAATTTTTGCACTTAGAGCGGGGAAGTATGAGTGTGCATGAGTATTGTCTTCGATTTAATTCTCTTTTCAGGTATGCCCTGCACATGGTTCAGACGATGGAGGATAGAGTTCATCGGTTCGTGTTAGGGTTGGCGCTTCATATAGCTCAAGATTATTCGGGGGTATCTACTAAGGAGAATATGGAAATTTCATGAATTCAGGCTTTCTCCCAAGGGAGAATAATTTTGTTCATCAAATACGGGATACTTAGATACAACAGGAGCAATGAAAGAGAGCTAGGACTATGGATCATTACAGAGGGCCGCAAGGTGACCCAGGGGCTCAGTCATCCAAAAGTCAGTTAGGCCTGCAGGGAGTGCCCCACCACAGTTTTAGGGACATAGAAGAGACCAAGACCCAGCTCCATCTAGCTCTCAATGATAGGAGCAGGTGGGGCAGAGGCGACCAATATTGCCGCCTTGTCCTCAATATGGTAAATATCATTCAAGTTAGTGCAATCAGGGGAATAATATATGTTAACGTATTGGGCAGCCAGGGCACCACTTTATGAGGGATTGTTTAGATAGGGTCAAGGGAGATCAAGCGCGATCAACGGTTGCTTCGCCATCCTTTGTTCGACCTCCCAGATTAGATCCTCAGTTGGGAAGCAGGCCATGGAAGAGGAAGAGGGAGAGAGTCTTCTAGTTCTAGGGCAACCCAAATATGATTTTATTCTTTGAGCAGTCGATAGGACCGAAAGGCCTCATTTGATGTTGTTACACGTACTTTAACTATTTATTCTCGTGCAGGATATTTCCTACTTAATCCTAGTTCTACACTCCCTTATGTTACACCGTTGGTTGCGAGTCAGTTTGAGATAGTCCCTGAGTTATTATCTATACCATTTGTTGTGTCTACGCCAATTGGCAAATGTGTGTTAGCTAGAAGAGTTTACCAGAACTGTGTAGTATTGGTATGTGATAGATCAACCTTAGCTGATCTACTTTAGATTTATATGGTTGATTTTGATGTCATTATAGGTATGGATTAGTTTGCTGCATGTTATGTAATGTTCATTATAGAGCCAAGGTTGTCAGACTCCATTTTCCCGGTGAGCAAATCCAGGAATGGAAAAGTAATGCCACTACACCTAAAGTTAAGTTTATTTCATACCTTAAGGCTCAAAATTTGATATCCAAAGGCTGTATTTCTCACTTTGTTCGAGTAAGAAACTTGTACTGTGCGCCTGTGACTTTCCAGTCAATTTCTGTTGTAAATGAGTTCCCCTATGTCTTTTCAGAGGATTTTCCTTGAATTCCTCCTAAAAAGAAGATAGATTTTGCTATTGATTTACTTAAGAGCACTCACCCAATATCCATAACCCCATACATAATGGAACCAACAGAACTAACAAAATTAAAGGAGCAGTTGACAGATTTTCTCAAGAAGGGTTTTATCCGGCCTAGTGTGTCATTGTGGGGTGCACCGGTTTTGTTTGTGAGAAACAAAGATGGGTTGTTAAGAATGTGTGTTGACTATAGGCAGCAGAATAAGGTTAAGTTTAACATCAAGTACCCACCTCCTAGGATTTATGACTTGTTTGATCAGTTACAGGGTGCTAGATATTTCTCAAAGATTGATTTGAGATCTAGGTACCATCAGTTATGGGTTGGAATGTTGTTATCCCTAAGAATGCCTTTAGAACAAGATATGTCCATTATGTGTTCTTTGTGATGTGATTTAGGCTTACTAATACCCCCAACAACTTTTATGGATTTGATGAATAGGGTGTTTAGGCCCTTCCTTGATGTATTCGTGATTGTCATCATCGATGACATCCTGATTTATTCATGATCAGAGGCTGAGCATGAAGATCACCTGACATTTGTGTTACAGACTCTCCAGGAACACAAGTTGTATGCTAACTTTTCCAAGTGTGAATTTTGGCTAAAATCTGTGGCTTTCCTTGGTCAAGTAATTAAAGTTGAAGGTATAAGAGTGGACAGTCAGAAGATAGTTGCAGTAAAAATTTGGCCCATACCATTGAATCCTACAGAGGTTCGCAACTTTCTGGGGTTAGCAAGTTATTATCACTGATTTATCTGCGCCATTGACAAAGTTTACTCATAAAGCAGCTAAGATTTAGTGGACAGAGGCATGTAAAGAAGTTTTCAGGAGTTGAAGGATAGGCTGACTTCAGCACCTGTCCTGACTCTTCCAGAGGGTATCGAGGGTTATGTGGTCTATTGTGATGCTTTGATATTTGGGATAGGTTGTGTTCTGATGCAACACGATAAGGTTATTGCTTATGCCTCTAGACAATTGAGGAAGCACGAGCAAAATTACCTACCCATGATCGTGAGTTTGCCGCACTGGTATTTGCATTGAAGATTTGGTGGCACTACTTATACGGGGTATATGTTGATATCTTCACAGATCATAAGAGCCTCCAGTACTTGTTTCAGAAGAAGGAGATGAATTTACGCCAGAGAAGGTGGTTAGAATTGCTTAAAGATTGTTATGTTAGCATTTTGTATCATTCAGGCAAGGCAAATATTGTAGCTGATGAGCTAAGTCGCAAGTCTATGGGTTGCTTGAGTCATATTCAGGTTGACAGGATTGAAATGAGGAAGACTCTACAGTAGTTGGCTGAGTTACAGATTTGGTTACTATATTCCAAAGATGGGGATGTTATTGTCAAAGACACAGTAGAATCGTCCTTGGTAGCGGAAGTTAAGCAACGACAATATGATTATACATAGATAGTCTTAGTGAGAGATAATATGCCGCAGCAGAAGCAGAGCCTGTTTGATTGTGGACCTGATGGAGTTCGTAGATACTAGGGTCATCTATGTGCACCTAGCATGGATGAGCTACAGGAACAGATTATGAATGAGCTCATTACTCTCGATATTCAGTATACTAGGTGCGACGAAGATGTATCATGACCTAAGGTAGCTATATTAGTGGAATGGCATGAAAACAGACATCACAGGCCTTGTGACTTAGTGTCCTAACTTCCAGTAGGTGAAGGTTAAGCACCAGAGGCCTGGAGGACTGATGCAGGATATAGAAATTCCATCTTAGAAATGGGAGGTGATTATTATGGATTTTATTACCGGATTGCCTTAAAAATGCTGGAAGCATGATTCTATCTGGGTAATAGTTGATAGATTGACTAAATAAGCTCACTTTTTGCCAGTTAGGACTACATATGCTGTAGAGAATTATGTTAGTCTTTATATACTGGAGATACTTCTCTTACATGGTGTTATAGCCCAGGAACCCAAGGATCAGACCCGAAAGTGGAAATGGAGAAAAACTTAAAATTCGCACCAGGTCATGGAACGACCCGTGAGGTTGGTTGTGAGGAGTGACCACGAGTCATGAGGTGACTCGTGGTCAGCATGGTTTCGCAAGGCCTGAGTGAGGAGACCACGGACCTAACCATGAGTCGTGGTCAGACCTCACGACTGATGAGGTCACCTGTGGTCAACCCTAGAGGATTTGCAAGTTGGAATGGACAATGTAGGCCACGAAAGGGGTCCACGAGTCGTGGTATGACCTTGCGACTCGTGAAGTCACCCACGGGGTTCCCTTGGATTTTTGGGCAGTAGACTCAACGGATCAAGGCCATAGGTCGTGCCCTGTGGAAATGACCTGTAAGGTTCCTCGTGGGGACTGGCGACCAGAAATTTCTTGCATTTTAATAAGGTTTTTTTCGTAACTTCCTATGTTCCTAAGGCCTAAACTTTGTCATTTTGAATATGTTTCTAATTTAGATAAGATGAGTTAAGCCCATTATGCATGCCCATTCTCATGCAAAAGCTTAGAGAGGTTTTTGGGAGATTCAAGGCCTTCTTCCCTAAATTTTCATCAATTTCTTTGTGGGTGTTCAGGGAACTTTGAGTCCCTCCATTCCCAGGTATGTAGGATTTTAAAATGGGTGGATTCCTCACCCATGCCCAATTTCGATTAAAATCATGAATTCCCCTATTTAAATTGCATGGTATTTTACCCAAAGCATGACACTATGATTCCTCTTTATGGGTATGATTTAATTGAGTTTTAATTATTAAATTATGAATGATGGGATGGTTTTATCATTAATTTCATTAATTCACGTTTCAAGATTTTAAAATCCAAAATGCCCATTTGATGAAAGTTCATGGAAGTTATGATTTATAATGAATACTCTAGAATTTTAGTTTATTGATGATGGAAAAGCATGAT
>JACEIK010003122.1:118304-135233 GCA_018107945.1 Datura stramonium | reverse complement strand
CCAGTGTTAGCTCTGCCCACTTGAGCGAGACAGTAGAGCATCATGAAAGGCTGTACCATGATGGCGTCGGTTAGGATGAGTCCTCCCATTGTTCCACATGTTTTATGCATTGTTATATTTATGTTATTGACTCAAGTTATGTTTTGATAAAGTTTATTTAAGATTATAATTATGAACATTTTATGAATGATTTGAAAGTCTTGAGCCTTATGTTTACATATGAAGTTTATGATACAAGCATAATATCCTTCTCCTATGTTTATTTATGAGTTTATTTTACTTTTAAATGTTTGTTTTACTTACCTTGCATATTCGATATATTCCACGTACTGACCGCATACTTTCTATGTTGTATCATTTCTTGGTATAGTGTCCGGATCTCAAGCTCATCCTCATCCTTAGTTCACCTCAGTTCTCGCTCTCAGTTTTTGGTGATTCCTGATGTTCTGAGGGTCGTTTGAGAAACTTTCATGTTATTTATGTTTCAATATTGGTCAGGTTAGTTGGGCATGTTGTCCCATCAACCCATATTATGTAGTAGAGGCTTTCATAGAACTCAACTTATGTAAATGCCGAGTACTTCCAAATGTTACACTATGATTGCGTTTCTGTTATATCTTATGCTAAGTATTTTGCTTTATTAAATGAGATTAGTTGCATGCATGTGCCATGGGTTGACTTGGGGTCTCTCGGGGTCCCTTGCCCCGTGTCTATGATCCGGGTGTACGTTCAGATCGTGAAAAACTTGATATCAGAGCAATAGGTTGAAAGTGTCCTAGGGTGTCTAAAAGCTCAGTTAAGCAGAGCCTTTTTCATGGGTGTGAAGCGCGCCACACCTATGATGAATAGGTTGCTAGAAGTTTAGGAAATGTTCCCTTCTTTCATGTTCTACATCATGCGATGAAAAGCCTTTCCATCCTTTTAGTTCGTGCAATTCGCGATTTACAGAATTATGGCTCCTAGAAGAATGAATGGAAGGAGGAATGGAAATGATGAAGGCCACGGAGATGGCAATGACCATGGACATCAGCAAGCCCCACTTGTTCAGGAGCCCCAAGCAAAAGAGTCAGATGCCCACACTGAATTTCGGGCGGCGATTTAGATGTTGGCGCAGGCCTTGACCGCTCAGGTCAATCAGCAGGACGTTGCCTAGGTTCCACAAAATGGCAATGCAGCGGCGGCTCAGATTAGAGACTTCTTGAGGATGAACCCTCCCGAGTTCACGGGAACAAAGGTGGATGGGGATCCACACGAGTTGATTGAAGAGATCTTGAGGGTCACTCAGGTTATGGGGGCGACAAATGAGGAATGTGTTGTCTTGGCCTCTTATCTGCTAAAAGAGGTTGCTCATATTTGGTACAAGCAATGGAAAGGCAGTAGGGCAGCGGGAGAAGGCCCTATCAGCTGGGATAAGTTTCACATGGCCTTTCTCGACAAGTTCTTCCCTCGAAAATTGAGGGAGTTGAAATCAGTGGAGTTTGTTAACCTCAAGTAGGGGAAAATGACAATGCTGGAGTATTCGTTTGGTTCACCCGATTTTCAAAATACGCCCCAGAGTTGGTGATGGATAAGAGGGCGCGGGTGAGCTGATTTGTTCATGGCGTGGCCAGTTATTTAGATAAGGATTGCAGAACTACTATGCTCCACCAGGATATGGACTTTCCTCGCATAGTGTTGTACGCCCAGAAGATAGAGGCGACTCATGCGAGGGAGAGGGAGCTGAAGGGGGATCGGACAGATAGTCATGGGTTTTCACATCAGAGGTCCCGAGGTGGCTACCGTCCACAATTCCAGCAGAGGTCACTAGCCCCAGTCCCATCATCAGCTAGAGTCCCATCAGGGGTGATCAGAGGAGCTAGGCTTCATGGTCGAGGGATCAGAGGGGCCCCCGGTTAGAGTATACCTCTTCAGCCTATGGGAACTGCGACAAGAGTCACACTGGGGAGTGTTGGCTTGGTTTAGATGTCTTCTTTGGGTGTGCTAGATCTGGGCACATGTGCTGAACATGTCCATATGCCAGACAGGGTGATGATAGGGGTCTAGCACAGGCCACCAGGACAGTATAAACTCTAGCATGTTGAGCTCCACAAGGAGCATCTACTAGTAGGGGTGGCGGTCAGTTCCAAAATCGATTCTGCGCCCTTGCCTCACACCAGGAGTAAGAGACTTCGCTAGACATGATCCCTGGTATGTTGCGTGTCTCTCATATTAATGTTTATGCCTTGTTAGACTCGGGAGCTACATTTTTTTTGTGACTCCTTACATTGCAAGTAGCCATGGAGTTAGTCTCGAGAACTTGTCAGAACCCTTTTTAGTTTCTACCCTGGTTGGTGATTCGGTCGTAGCTAGAAGAGAATATACTGAATGCCCGGTCACTATGTTGCATAAGGTTACCTCCGCATACCTTGTAGAGTTAGCCATGTCTGACTTTGACATTATTCTTGGCATGGATTTTTTGTTTACATGTTACGCTTTGATTAATTGTAGAACTCATACAGTAGAATTTCATTTTCCGGGAGATTCGGTGTTAGAGTGGAAGGGTAGTTCAGTTGTACCAGCCAGGTCGGTTTGAAAAAAGTCACTTTCAAGAACAGGTACCCCTTACCCAACATCGATGATTTTTTTGACAAACTTCAGGGTGCCAGGTGCTTTTCCAAGATTGATCTTATGTTCAAGTATCACCAGCTCAGAGTCCGGGAGAGTGACATCCCGAAGACCATTTTTAGGACTCGGTATGGTCACTACGAATTTTTTGTTATGTCTTTTGTACTAACAAATTCCCTAGCATTTTTTATGGATCTAATGAATAGGGTGTTCAAGGCATAAGGGTAGATTCTCAAAAAATCAAAGCAGTGAAGAATTGGCCTAGACTGGTGAATCATTCAGAAATTCAGAGTTTCGTGGGCCTAGCAGGTTTCTACCGAAGGTTTATTGAGGGTTTCTCATCTATTGCGGGACCTTTGATTAAGTTGACTTAGAAAAGGGTGAAGTTCCAATGGTCAAATGCTTGTGAGAAAAGCTTCAAAGAGTTGAAGACTCGACTCACTTAAGCACTAGTGTTGACCTTACCCGAGGGCACTTATGGATTTATAGTGTATTGTGATGCTTTGAGAGTCGGGATGGGATGTGTGTTGATGTAGAGTTTGAAGGTAATAACATATTCCTTGAGACGGCTGAAAGTTCATGAAAAGAATTGCCCGACCCATGATCATGAGTTGGCCGCAGTGGTGTTTGCATTGAAGATATGGTGGAATTACTTGTATGGGGTCCATGTGGATGTATTTACGGATCAAAAGAGTTTGCAATATGTGTTCACAGAGAAGTACCTAAATCTTCGGCAAAGGAGGTGGTTGGAATTACTTAAGGACTACAACATGAGTGTCCTCTACTACCCGGGAAAGGCTAATGTGGTTGCGAATGCACTTAGTAGGCTCTCCATGGAAAGTGTGTCCCATATGGATGAGGGAAGAAAGGAGTTGGTAAAGGATGTCCATCGACTTGCAAGACTAGGAGTTAGATTGATCGACTCACCCAACGGTGGTGTTGTTGTGCATAGCGGGTCAGAATCGTCCTTGGTGGTTGATGTTAAATCCAACAAAGATGAGGATCCAATATTGAGAAAGTTAAAGGAGGCGGTGCAGAGTCAGAAGGTGCAGGTCTTCTCCAAGGGGGAGATGGGGTGCTATGATACCAGGGTTGACTATGTGTTCCGGACGTCGATAATTTGAAAGTTCGTATATTGCATGAGGCACATGGTACCAGATATTCTATTCATACAGGATCCACGAAAATGTATCGGGATTTGAGAGAAACATATTGGTGGGATGGTATGAAGAAAGATATTGTGGAGTTTGTAGCTAAATGTCCAAACTGCCAGCAAGTGAAAGTCAAACATCCAAGGCCGAGAGGTGTACTTCAGGATATCAACATTCCCACTTGGATGTGGGAAGAGATTAATATAGATTTTGTTACAGGTCTACCCGTACTCGCCGGCAATATGACTCTATTTGGGTGGTGGTCAATAGGTTAACCAAGGATGCACACTTCCTATCAGTCAAGACCACGGATTCAGCGGATGATTATGCTAAGTTGTATATTCGAGAGTTTGTTTGACTTCATGGAGTGCCCTTGTATATTATCTCAGACTGAGGTACTCAGTTTACCTCTCAATTATGGCGTTCTTTATAAAAGGACTTGGGACGCAGGTTAAGCTCAGTACAGCCTTCCATCCGCAAATAGACAGCCAGGCAGAATGAATCATTCAGATCATTGAGGATATGTTGAGGGCATGTGTTGTGGATTTTAAAGGTAGTTGGGATAATAATTTTCCCTTGATCGAGATTTATTATAATAATAGTTACCACTCTAGTATCCAGATGGCACCATTCGGGGCTCTTTATGGGTGGAGGTATAGATCTCCCATCGGATGGTTAAAGGTTGGTGAGGCAGCTATGATAGGATCCGATTCAGTTCATGAGGCGATGGTGAAGGTTCAGTTGATAAGGGACCGGTTGAAAACCTCTTAGTGTCATCAAAAATCGTATGCTGATGTGAGGAGAAGAGATTTGGAGTTCGAGGTGGATGAATGGGTGTTTCTAAAGGTATCTGCCATGAAGGGAGTCATGCAGTTTGTGAAGAAAGGGAAACTTAGTCCCCGCTATGTTGGTCCCTATCGGGTCGTGAGAATAGTTGGTAAGGCGGCGTATGAGTTGGACTTGCCCTTGGAGCTATCTTCGGTTCATCCCGTCTTCCATGTGTAACTTTTTCAAAAGTGCTTGGGTGATCTAGCCTTGGTAGTTCTAGTAGACAGCATTGGAGTGAAGGACAACCTCAGTTATGAAGAAATTCCCATTGAAATCTTGGATCGTTAGGTTCGGAGGCTGAGGAACAAAGAAGTAGCTTCAATTATAGTATTATTGAGAAATCAGCACGTTGAGGGAGCTACGTGGGAAGTCGAAGCAGATATGATAGCTAAATACCCTCATTTGTTCCTTACCGGCTCAGTTTCAGTTTGAGGTATCAGTTTTTCCCTAAACCTTTAATCAGCTTTTCCTGTTCAGTTCATGTGTACAAGTTTATTTAGTTAGTTCATGTGTACAAGATATGGTAAATGTACGTGATGTCTGAATTAGTTTAGTTAGTAGTTCCTTTCGGAGGAAGTCATTCCGTTAGTTTTCGAATAAAATGACTGGTAATTGTATATGGTGATAGCTTGTTTCTGAATTTTTTGGATGTTTCTAGCATTCGAGGACGAATGTTCCCAAAGGGGAGATATTTTTATACCCCGGGAACCCAAGGATCAAACCTAATAGTGGAAACAAAGAATAACTGAAAATTCGCACCAGGTCACAGAACAATCCGTGAGTTTGGGTGAGGAGTGACCACGAGTCTTAAGGTGACTCTTGGTCAGTATAGTTTGGCAAGGCCTGAGTAAGGATGCCACGGGCCTAACCACGAGTCGTGGTCAGACCTCACGACTCGTGGTCACCCGTGATCAACCCTAGAAGATTAGCAAGTTGGAATACACAGTATAGGCCACGGAAGGTGACCATGAGTCATGGTCCGACCTCACGACACGTGAAGTCACCCGTGGAGTTCCCTTGGATATTGGGTAGTGGACTCAACAGATCAAGGCCACGAGTCGTGCCCTGTGGCAACGACCCATTAGGTCCCTCATGGGGACTAGGGACCAGAAATTTCCTGGATTTTAATAAGGGTTTTTTCTTAACATCTTAAGTCCCTAAGGCCTAAACTACGTCGTTTTATATATTTTTCTGAGTTAGATAAGATGGGTTAAGCCATTTATTCATGCCCATTCTCATACAAAAGCGTAGAGAGGATTTTGGGAAATTCAAGGCCTTCTTCCCTAAATTTTCATCAATTTCTTTGTGGGTGTTTAAGGAACTTTGAGTCCCTCCATTCCCAGGTATGTTGGGTTTTAAAATGGATCGAATTATTCCTCACCCATGCCCAATTTCGATTAAAATCATGAATTCCCCTATTTAAATTCCATGGTATTTTACCCAAAGCATGACACTGTGATTCCTCTTTATGGGTATGATTTAATTGAGTTTTAATTATTAAATTATGAATGATGGGATGGTTTTATCATTAATTTCATTAATTCACGTTTCAATCTTTTAAAATCCAAAATGCCCATTTGATGAAAGTTCATGGAAGTTATGATTTATAATGAATACTCTAGAATTTTAGTTTATTGATGATGGAAAAGCATGATTTTCTAGTTACCCATTTTTATGAGCATATTTTGAAAGTATTGAGTATGATGAAGTAATGGGYAATGCCCACATGTTGAAGAATGATTTACGATTTATGAAACCAATTACATAATTTATCGATTTATGATGTTGGACGATAAAAAGGACTTTGATTCTTGGCTAAGCATGTTTTAAAGGGGATCAATGATGATAAAATGTTATATTCTATCCAATGAATCTTAGTGCATGATGTTATTGATTTTTCTATGAGCCTATATGCATGTTTTTGGGAGCTGTGTCTAGCACCGAGAAGCCCGGTGTTTAAAGGACTACGCGGGTGTCTTATAACTACGTGCCACCATGGGGTCTAATGTTATATATTGTATTGATACCGATCCCCTCAAATGTGATATCACGCCTAACGCACAACCCTCGCCTAGCAAGCCAATGTCAGCCCTTCCCACTTGAGCGAGACAGTGGGGCATCATGAAAGGCTCTACCATGATGGTGTCGGTTATGACGAGTTCTCCCATTGTTCCGCATGTTTTATGCATTGTTATATTTATGTTATTGACTCAAGTTATGTTTTGATAAAGTTTATTTATGATTATAATTTTGAATGTTTTATAAATGATTTGAAACTCTTGAGCCTTATGTTTACTTACAATGTTTATGGTACAAGCATGATATCCTTCTCCTATATTTATTTATGAGTTTATTTTACTTTTCAATGTCCGTTTTACTTACCTTGCATACACGGTACATTCCATGTACTGACCGCATACTTTCTATGTTGTATGGTTTCATGATATAGGGTTTGGATCTCAGGCTCATCCTTATCCGTAGTTCACCTAAGTTCTCGCTCTCAGCTATTGGTGAGTCCTCATGTTCTGAGGGCCGTTTGATAGACTTTCATGTTATTTATATATCAGTATTGTTCGTGTTAGTTGGGGATGTTGTCCCATCAACCTGCCTTATGTAGTTGAGGCTTTAAGAAAAGATGCAGAACTCAGCTTATGTAAATGCCTAGTACTTCCAGTTGCTATGCTATCTTACATTTCCATTATGTTTTATGCTAGGTATTCCACTTTATTAAATGAGATTCATTGTGTGCATGTTCCATGGGTCTACTTGGGGTCCCTCGGGGTCCCTTGTCCCGTGTCTACGATCCGGGTGTACGTTAGGGTCGTGACACATGGCATCCCCTTATCCATTATTTCTGACCGAGGTGCTCAGTTCACAGCAAACCTGGAAGTCTTTCTAGAAAGGCCTAGGCACGCAGGTAAGCCTCAGTACCGCATTTCATCCTTACACGGGCAGGCTGAACGCATCATTCAGATGCTTGAAGATATGTTGCATGCCTGTATTCTAGATTTTAGTGGAAGTTGGGATATCATGTTTCCTTGATTGAGTTTTCCTATAATAACAGCTACTAAGAGAGTATTCAGATTGCCCTATATGAAGCTTTATATGGGCGAAAGTGCGGGTCGTCAGTGGGTTGGTTTGAACTCAGTGAGGCAGAGTTATTGGGGCCACACTTATTGCAACAGGAAATTGAAAAAGTGAAACTTATTAGAGATCGATTCCAGACGGCCTAGAGCAGGCAGAAGTATTATGCGGATTGATGTGTCGTGATTTTACGGCACCTTCGACGCTTAAAACCAAGAAATTATGCAAATTCCAGGAATGATAATATAGGTATGATGTGTTATGTGCTTAATTTTGTAGGAAAATAGGTTCAAGAGTGAATTGGTCGAATTAATGTTGAAAATAACTGAAAAGGTGACTGCCAGGCACTTAACGAGTCATTGGCAGGAGGAATGACCTGTTGTTGAAGGCGTATAGCAAAAGATGGATTTTTGAAAAAGCAAGGAAATGTACTTGACGAGTTGGAGGAACGACTCGTTACGCCTAGTAACGACTCGTGAGGTCAATCATTAGGACTCGAAGAGAAAATTTCAAAAAAGTGGCCAGTGAAGTTGACGACTTACATAACAAGTTGTCATGAAATGGAACGACTCGTTGGCAGGCTACTGGAACCATCCGTGAAATGCACTGGACTTTCTGAGGAACTAGACCACGAGAGACCTAATGACCCATGCTCAGGCATGTCAAGTCGTTAGGTGACCCGTTGCCATGATTGAGCACGTTGCTGAGGACGACTATTTAAAGCAAGGAATGACTCGTCAGAGGGCCAAATGAATCGTCACCAAGTCCGTTGCCACTACCGACCTGATTTCCAGTTTTAATTAGGAAAAGGATTTCTTGAAACTATAAATACACAGTTTAGGGTTATTTTTGAAGGACAAATCTCCTGACTATTAGAGAACGATTTTTGAGATAATTCTAGACTAATTGAGAGAGACGACTTTATTAGTTTTCTACTATAATTTTGGTATTGATCAATTGTTGTTGATTCAAGAAACAAAAACAACATTGAAGTTTTATTCATCTATTGTGGAGTTTTTATTCAATCTATGTGGTTTTTATTCTACGATAATTTGTAAGTTGCAATTATGATTTCTTCAATATTTTGTGATTGGGATAATACAAGTATGAGTAGCTAAACCCATAAACTAGGTTTGTGGGAACCAAGATGAATTAACACATATAGGTAAAAACACTTAGTAATTCTTGAACGGGGTTTTATGTATGCATTGTTTTTCCCTTCGTTTTGATTGATTCTTGACAGTAGCAAATGTTAGGACTTCCCTTATTCTTATTTACCAGACCAAGGAGGTAATGAATGGGAAAAGGGATTAACAACGGTGATTTAAGGCTATCAACCCTCATCTAATAGCTTGAACTTGTTCGGGGATAGATAATCCAATATTTAGGGTAAGGGTCAATTAAAGTACACCCATATACGGACCAAATTGCGTGGTGACAATCATCTAGATAGATGACCAACCATTTAGGTGAACCTAACTTACCGATATTGCATGTTTAACACTGGGATAGATCACTAGTGTATAAGCCTTGTGGTTATGAAATATTTGGGAACATAATCCTAGTCAAATCGTTAATTGACTTCAAACCAAATTTGATTTTAGCATTAAGCAATTTTACTTTGTTTATTATTTTATATTTTCTGCCCTTTAGAAATAAGTAACTCAATAGTAATAGTTATTGCATTAACTTATGTTCTTACCATATTCCCTGTGGGATCGACCTCAACTTTTGTTGGGTTCTATATTTGACAATCAACCGCTTATATCTCAATTGCAAGGTGTAATTTAGGCGACATCAAATTTTGGCGTCATTGGCGAAGAGTACGGCTAAGGCTTTTGTTAATTGTGTTTTCTTTACTATTGGTTGTTGTTTCCCTTTTACGTTTTTGTTTTTGTTTTTCTTTTGTACCTCATAGGTCTTACCCTTGGAGGAGTTATTGTTTCTCGGTGACTTAGTAGCCATTTTGATGGACATTGGGCCTGAGGAGATTCATGGGAGTGAGAAGATTGTAAATGCACTTGCTGGCATGAGGTTATATACCTATGCTCCAAAGAAGATCAATATTGATTTGAAAAATTGGGTGACCGCACCAACCAAGCCATCTATTGAGGAGCCTCCAATGTTGGAGCTCAAAGAACTCCCATCCCATTTACAGTATGTATTTTTGGGAGCCGGTAACACTTTACCGGTCATTGTTGCAGCTGACCTGGAGGAATGGCTTTGGTCTCCGTTTTGAAGAGATACAGAAAAGCCATTGGGTGGACCATTGCAGATATTAATGGAATCCTAGCCGATATTTTCACTCACAACATCCATCTAGACCCAGATTGCATTCTGAGTATTGAACATAAGTGTAGGTTGAATCCACCTATACAAGAGGTGGTCAAGGAGGAAACTATAATGTGGTTGGATTTATGTGTGGTTTATCGTATTGAAGACAGCAAATGGGTGAGCCCAATCCAGTGTGTGATGAAAAAGGGAGGTATCACGATGGTCTAAAATGCGAATAATGAGATCATTCCTCTAAGACCAGTCACCGATTGGAGAGTATGCATGGATTACAGAAAACTGAACTGGTGGACATAGAAAGATCACTTTCTGATGCCATTCATGGACCATATGCTAGACATACTTGCAGGTAGAGGATGGTATTGTTTCCTTGATGGTTATTCGGGGTACAATCTGATTTTTATAGAGGGTAGAATATTACACCCCGAAAATTTTTTGGTGATTATTTGATGTTTGTATGCTAGGTTAAGGGAAGTACGAGTTGTATATTGGTCGTAGATGAAAAGGGAAATGTGTACGAACGGAAAAGAAAAGAGTATGTGAACTTCAAATGTAAGGGTCAACTTTAAATGACCATATCTCTCAATATTTAATGAATTAGAAGCCCTACAACCTATTATATTAAATGTCTTTGAGTCTAGTTTTCAAAACATCAAACTTCTTGTAAATCGGAGTTCGGAATAAAATGTTATAGACATTTTGCCGAAGCACCCCGGGAGGTGACGCAGGCTTGATGCCCTAGTGCCTCCCCGCCATACTTACTTAAAATCTGATTTTTTCACTTGTAGAAAATATTTTCATCTTAATCTAAATTGACCAGCTTGATAAAGATTCCATTTCTATCTCAATTCAAGCAGCTAAAACAAAGAAAATCGAGGAGGAACATCAAGCAAAATTCAACCAAATCACAGGACAAGTTGAGAATACTTTGCCAAGTGTGCTAAGGGCTGTTTTGGAGCTCATTTTGGCAAGGTTTTGAAGGTGTTTTTTTGCGTTTCAAAATCTTTTTGGAATGCCTATATGTACATATTTGATTATTTATTGAAACCAGGAGGAAAGGTAAGGATTTAACCCCTTTTAAACCTCTCAAATTGCAAAGAGAAAAGCTGGAAATTGGCAGCTAAGTGAGCTGCCGATGGACTGTTTGTGAGCTTATTTTTGCTCATTTACCTTCGGCTTTTTTTCCTGTTTCTTTTGCTGAAATTATACTTCATATTGAGGGGAATAATTACATCAGAACTAAGGTAAAATTTCCTCTTCTTCCTCTCACAAAAGTTAGTGAAAACTAGTTGAGAAAATGACTAAATGTTGTTGATGTTATCATGTGTTGTTGTTGCTGTTGTGATTGCCATTGGTTAGTTCTTTTATGCTATAGATTAATATTGTTGTTGGCATATAAGATCACTGGATTAAGGAGGTTGAAGGTTGATTATTGAAATAGGAAATCTGCTAGAGAAAAGATCATCGGAGAAACGTATATAAATCACCCGTACATCATTCCTTTAAGCATGATTTTTGCATTATTAATTGAATGAGCAAGCAAACTATTTACAATAATTGAGGCAATATTTTAAGATTCATTTAAGCATTCAATGTTTCATCTTTTATTGAGGTTAAATTTTTAGATTATTTCTATCCCGAGTGAGGCATTTAAAGTAGGATATCGTGTTGATTGTTGTCATAGTTGTACATCGAGTTGGAGACCCCTCAACGTGGGCATTGTTAGCTGGTCCTTACTATATTTTATATATATATGGGTGATGCTAAATGTGTTTAATGTTCTGGTTGCTAACTGAAATTGGTGAAAGAGCAAGGATGATGAAGTGAACGATTTTAAGACAAGTAAAGACGTTGCAAGATATTAAGGGTAAATGAGCTTATTGAATTAGGATTCCCTTGTTATCATTTTCTTTTATATTATGTGTATGTTATCAAATATGCCAGGCCAAGTGGAGATTTCATAATACCTTTCCCTTTAGCCGAACGACAAGCTAGCGAGTCTCCGAGCTCTAATGTCCCTTTGAACACGATCTATAAATCTTGTTCAAACTCTTAGGTCATTCACAGTTCCTTATAATTTATACATATTTTTAATACATACATTTAAGTACTATTTTATAGCTTTACATGTTATACATGCTCACTCGCAGTTATGCAATACGAAGGAGGGCTATGCAGGCCACAGATTTACTATTCGTCATTTCTATGCTATACATGTTAAATTGACCTAGTATAAGCCATATTGGCTCTATTTATGATTATTTATTTTACCCTGATGTGGTACACCAGCTGGATAAATTTTACCCTCGTGTGGTACACCGGCAAGAGGCATTTTTTATTTTTGCCCCAGTGTGGGACACTGGCTGGACAAATTTTATATGGATTTTATGGTCAGCTAGCTACTAGCATTTCAGTTATAGTTTTTTTGGTCCATTAATTGATTGCATTTATACTGCAATATTGAGTTATTTTAAGGTTTCGACTTTTAGGATGCCAAATTTTATATGGATTTTATGGTCAGCTAGCTAACGGTATTTCAGTTATAGTTTTTGTTGTGCATTAGATGATTGCATTTATACTTCAATATTTAGTTATTGTGTAGTTTCAATTTTTAGGATTTTAGGTTATTACTATTCCTTATTTCTGGCCCAGTTATCATCGTTACCTTATATGTTTATAGTTTTCAGCGTTACATACTAGTACATTTTATTTGTATTGACGTCCCTTGATCTGGGGACCCCTCCTTCAATCGTACTGTAGGTACAGGCCGAGACTCTGATCATCAGATGCAGTAGGAGCCAGGTTTCAGCGGGATAGTGGTATGCTCCTCTCTTCCAGGAGCCATGTGCTAGTTTTGACTATTTTGAGTTTTATGTACAGCATGGGTATGCCGGGGCCCTATCGCATACATTTCAGTTTATTCATTCTGTACAGGCGGATGTGGGACTAGTTTGTATAGTAGTTTTGGTTCTGTAGTCTTGTTGGTATTCCAT
Source organism: Datura stramonium (assembly GCA_018107945.1). Classification (NCBI taxonomy): domain Eukaryota; kingdom Viridiplantae; phylum Streptophyta; class Magnoliopsida; order Solanales; family Solanaceae; genus Datura; species Datura stramonium. Next base: position 122,281 of record JACEIK010003122.1, on the reverse strand, counting down.
TGCTCTATTTAGCTTTATTGTAGCCTTGTTGGATTTCTAGGTTGCATATTCATAATTATCGAGACATTATGGGTCTAGTATTTATCTTGGTTGGTTGTGGTAGGTGGCTTGGTCAGCCTTATTATTACATTTAGGGATGCTATATAGCCCGCTTCTCGATCAATAATGAATCGAGTGTCAGTTGTGCCCTACCCCAGTTTTGAGGAGTGACATCACCCCCAACAAATATTTCAAAACATAGAATAATTTATCAATATGAACAACAATGCCCGCATTTTGCAATTTGAATTTCCCTCACAATACCTAAAACAATTAGTAATAGCAAGAGAGTGGAGGACATACAATGGGTAATGGGAAACATGGTTAAGAATAAGATGGACACTAGCATGCATTCTTTAGCGCTACACCCATTAAAATTGTCAAAACCTTAGAATAATAAGCAATACATATCAAATAGGGGTCATGAGGAAAGTAAAATGGTGAACCAAGGTAGGTTTTGGAAAGTGAGGAGAATTTCAACCGGTATAGGTCGACGATAGGTTAGGTAAATCAATAGGTTGATCAACATTTATATGACATTGCTTACCTGAGCCTATATTGGACCTGTGGCCCCAGGAGGTAACTTAGGAAATGCAGTTCCAACCTTATGTTGGCATGTTCTTGCTCAGTTTTCTGCTTCTGGCCAGCGCTTGATCTGCGCTTTGCGAATGCATACCTGTGTTTCGCAAGTGGCTCGCAAGTTACATCATTTTTTCAGATTTGTTGCCAGGCATTCTGCTTTTTCCCTATTCCCGATCTGCGCTTCACAGATACATACCTATGTTTCACAGGTGGCTTGCAGGTCACATCATTTTTTTAGATTTGTTGCCACGTATTCTACTTTTGGCCTACGCCCAACCTTCGTTTTGCAGGTTGACACCTGTGTTTTAAAGGTAGGGCATAGAATCCCCTTAGTTTCCCCAGTTTCCTAGATCCTCTTTGCGCTTGGGATGCATTTTGCACATGAAAACCTGCGTTTCACAGGTCTCACGCGGCTCTTCCCCTGTTTTTTCACTTGGTTTGTCACCCAATCATCCTACAACACCAAAAACAACACAAACATAAATAACAACTTAAATTAAAAGAACTTGGGTTGCCTCCCAAGAAGCGCCTTAGTTAACTTCATGACTCGACAGATTCATTACCAACATCATTCATTTTGAGGATCATCCTCCCCATAAAATTCATCTTCGCACTCACTCCTTTTATCCTTGTCATTATCAAGAACGACAATTAATTTACATTCATCAGGGGATGTTGTTGGTGTACACACATTAAAAGTGACTTTTTCACCACTAACTCTAAATTTCAATTCCCCTAGCTCCATATCTACAAGTGCTCTTCCCGTTGCTAGCAATGGTCATCTCAAGATAATGGCACCTCAATATCCCTGTCATAATTCAACACAACAAAGTCAGCTGATAGATTAAACTTTTCCAGCAACTCAAGACATCCTCAAGAACTCTCACGGGATGCTTGATCGAAGGATCCGCCATCCACAGCCTCATTGTTGTAGGCTTGGGACTTCCCAAACAAAACTTCTTGAAGATTATGAGAGGCATAATGCTTTGTTGAACATAGAAATCCCAATAGTGCAAGGGTTATTGAATGCTCCAGAATCCTCTCTTTGTTAGAGCAAGGTTGCTAGCCATCACAGCACTACAGTGATGAGACACGTCCACCATGCCCACATCCACTATCTTCTTTTTCTTCAATAGCTCTTTCATGAATTTAGCATATCTTTGAATTTTGAGAAACACATTAAACAGTTATATGTTGATGGACAACTTGCTAAACATATCAATGAACTTTTGGAACTGGTTGTCCTCTTTGTTTTTCACTAACCGCTGAGGGTAAGGAGGTGGGATTCTAGGCTCTTGACTTTGTGCATTGGAGGCCTCCTCACCCTCTTTCTCAACATCAACATCTTTGGGAGTAATATCCACTCCTACCTCAACATGTTTCTCCTTGTTATCAACACAACTTGGTGCTTTTAGCACCGTATCTTTCACTTGCTCATTTGTTGTTGGGCCAACAACTTGCTTGACCTCTACACCCGCATCGACCACAATTTTCCGTCTCGTACTGAAAATCTCCATGCAATGTCCATCCTTCTTTGGATTTGCTATGGTATCACTTGGGAGGTTTCCGTTGAATTCATTTGGGATGAAAGGTGGTTCATTTCAGCTTCCAAATGCTTAATAGAAGCTGAAAGAGACTCACCTTTTGAGCGAGGTTAGACATCTCCCCTTTAAGCTCCCTCACTCCACTATCTGTGGACTCAACCTTCTTAAAAAGTCTTTCCCAACATCTCCTCTATATTTGAGTTACCAATGTCACTAACTTTGGGTTGAATTTGGGATACCTCATCCTTGGGAGGGGAACATATGGATTTGAACTTAAATAGTATCACTCCCCTTCATGATTTGTCCCTATCTCTCATTTCTATCATTCAAACCTTAACTTTCCCTATTCCTCCAATCTTGATTCTCCTTATGAGGACACTAAGGGCTTGGTTTTCATCCTCATATCCCTGACAAGAGCCCCCTACATGGCCATCCATATATTGACATTCTTCTTCATATCTTGAAGGTGAAGCCTTTCCATCATATTGCACATGGCCTTAGGTTCCCACTGCATTTATAATCTTGGCTCCAGTCCCTATTACATGCTTGGTCATTAGGTCAAGATGGGTTATCATTTTGGCCAAGGTCTAATCCCTTTGTCCATCACATTTTCTCATCTTCGCAGTCACATTGTTAGGAATGGCACCACTTGAGGACATCTTGGTGTCCCTAGTGTGCCATGCTTGGTTTGTCTTGGTCATCCGATCTAAGAGAGCTTTTGCCAATCCATATGTTTGGTCCACCAAGGACCCACCAGCAAGATTGTTGGCCACAAACTTTTTTATTGAGTCAATGGAGCGGTAGAAGCTTTCAAGGAGAACTCCATCAGGCAACCTACGATTTGTACATATTGCAACTTTCTTTTTGAAGAGGAGCCAAACAATGGCTTCTCCCATCAATGAAAATGGGAAAAGCCTTAGGTAATATTGAAGAGCTGGAAAATTTCAACGAAGTTGTGGAGGTGTCTATTAGCATCTTTGCTTGGTTGACCTCCAAAATGTTCTTTCATTTGTAGCAAATGTAACATAGTGCTGATCACTTGAAACACCGCATTCCCTAATGTAGGTGGTAGGTGAATGGCACTGGATACATCAGGAAACATTTTCTCATCCTTGTCTAGGTCTATGTGGAAGTCCACAGAACCTACTTTGTGAGTCTTGTTTGATTAGATCCATCCTAAACAAGCAGCGAAAAAAACAACAAATGTAAATTCATAGAAGATGCTTAAATAGTTCAAATGAAAAATCAACTCTAGGCTATCAATTCCTATTCCCCGACAACGGCGCCAAAATTGTTAACGTCGAAATTCACTCCTCACTAGGAGAGAGTGTACACCATCATTCACAATACACTTTACCCAACTTTATGAGTCAGGGCCGAATTCACAGGGAATAGGGATAGATCGCTACTAAATTCCTATATCAATCTAAACTTGATAGAATGATTGTATTACAATTCACAATATAAATATTGGGATGAAATTGACAACACTATATGATTCTAAGCAATACCAAAACGAAGTAATGCAAGTTGAAGTAATAGCGAGAGCAAGTACTAGGGATGTGCTATTGATGGGGCATTCATAGTATTGGGGTTAATGGACAAGTCTAAATTAGAATCAACTACTAATGTGAATAGCCATGGAATAGCTTATACCCGATGTATTTTGACCACTTGGGCATATTCTACTTGAGTTTTTTCAAACTCCAAGATCAATTAACATATTACCCATATTGTCTTGGAAAAAATTTAAGTTATTTCTAGTGTTAATCCTTAAATTGAGTTATGAAAATGGGTGTGGCTATTTCTAAC